>JAPQNM010000040.1:3293728-3316228 GCA_029783475.1 Metacarcinus magister
TTTATGTAAAAAAACAAAACTTACACTATAATTTCTTACCTCTGCTTCCTCACATGTCACCTCACTATATACTTACACCACTATAACTTACACGTACGTTAACTACTGCTACTACTACTACTACTACTACTACTACTACTACTACTACTACTACTACTACTACTACTACTACTACTACTATACTACTACTACTAACAACAGCATTGGTACAGCAGGTTACGGGTCAGACGAGTGGACGATGGTGCGAGGGGACGGGTGGCGGGTGAGGGCAAGGCGTCCGGGCTCCCTGTCTATACGCGACGCCCGATCTGAAGACGCTGGAAGATACTTGTGTCAGGCTGAGAACGGCGTCTCTCCACCCATCTCCAAGACCATCACCCTCACTGTTCTAGGTGTGTATGTGTGTATGTGTGTGTGGGGGGGGGGATGTCATTGCAAAGTAAAGTGTAATCTCTTCTTTTTCTTCTTCAGTGCCTCTCCCATCCGAGGTCAGCCTGTTTTGCACGTTGTCTCTTCCCTTTACCCTCCACGTTATCTATAAATATCTTCCGGTGATAGAGAGCGCGCGCATGGAGGAGAAAGTTATCAACCAATCCGTGGCAGTCGGGGACCACTTAAGCCTCCGCTGCCCTTCCCGCGGAGACCTGCCCCTCTCCTTCACGTGGGCCAGGGACGGGGTGACGCTTTCCAGGGGCGGGGAGGAGGAGATGAGGGTGGAGGAAGGCGGGAGGACCTCAGTGTTGGTGCTTCCTGCCACCCTCCGCTCCCAGGCTGGTGTCTATACATGTCACGCGGCAAACCGATATGGGTCCGACTCTGCGACCTTCTTCTTGAACGTTGTCGGTGAGTACGTGGTGTGTGTGTGTGTGTGTGTGTGTGGTGTGTGGGTGTGGTGTGTGTGTGTGTGTGTGTGTGTGGGTGGGTGGGTGGGTGTGGGTGTCAGGGGGTGTTAGTATCAGTTATCAGCTGGTAAATAGGTAAATAGGCACGAATACAGTAGCGTTAGTATACAGCACTATATGGAAAGGGAGGAAATAGTATAGTAGTGTTAGTTTAATCATACGGTGCATATGAATGATAAAAGTATGTCTCTATTGATTAATGGAAGTTAGGAAAGCCAATGCAATACTAATGCTAATAAAAAAAATGGTAGCATCAGCCAAATCCAGTTAGGAATATGGTTAGGTTCGTTACTATCATCTAAGAACAGTTAGGAATGAATAGTTTTGTCGTGTTATCATCACTTGGAGTCAGTTCACGATGGGGAACTTAATATCCTGAGCCTGGTATAGTTAGTAGTGTTAGTTGGTAGTAGTAGTAGTTATAGTAGTGTTAGTACCGGCGTTGGGACAGCTGTGTTGACGTGTGTTGACATGTGTTGACGTGTGTTGACGTGTGTTGACGTGTGTTGCAGAGCGGCCGGACCCTCCCAGCCACGTACACGTCAAGGAAGTTCAGAGTAGGGAAGTGTCGCTGGCTTGGGCTCCTCCCTTCGACGGCAACTCTCCCCTCACTCACTACCTCCTGCAGCACTGGGCAGCACATGACGCCTCCCCGACACCAGCTAACACCACTCTGCCCAGGGACCTGACCGAGGCGACTCTTAAGGTAAATGTTGTCTCTCTCTCTCTCTCTCTCTCTCTCTCTCTCTCTCTCTCTCTCTCTCTCTCTCTCTCTCTCTCTCTCTCTCTCTCTTTATCTATCTCTCTTTATCTCTCTCTCTCTCCGATCGTTGACACAGTTCATAGCAGAGCCTAATGGCCAGCCGGAAGGTGTTCATTTATAATTTATGGACGATAAATTGTCTTTTCACTATTCCAGTCTTTTTTTTTTTACTCTCTCTCTCTCTCTCTCTCTCTCTCTCTCTCTCTCTCTCTCTCTCTCTTTCTCTTTCTCCCCTGTTGATTCTTTCAGTGGAGTGCCCGCAGTCAAAACCACTAACTGTGTGTGTGACAGAGGTGGTTTCAGTCTTTTCAACGGCGCCGACTGTGTTTACTTTTTACTTTCTCTGTATCTGAATGTTCCATGTGATTGATTCATTTTACTTTATTAATCTCTCTCTCTCTCTCTCTCTCTCTCTCTCTCTCTCTCTCTCTCTCTCTCTCTCTCTCTCTCTCTCTCTCTCTCTCTCTCTCTCTCTCTCTCTCTCTCTCTCCGGTCTACATATTATAAAATCGCCATTCGCTTTATACATCAGAAGTGAATATACCATGACGTCGGCCAACATAATGCATATTTCAACAAAAGGGAATTAGTGGTTTGAACTGAAGGAGGGAGAGAGAGAGAGGGAGGTCGAGGGAGGGAAGGAGGGTGAGGGGGCTGCAGGTCGGGTGCATCCTGTCAGTAGCAAAAGTCCTGGAGGAGTTAATTAATTCAGCGATGAAGCGAGGACCGTATATCTGATATTGCTTCGTAAAAAAAGAAAAATCAATGAATCCAGAAATCGAAGGAGTAGTAGGAGGAGGAGGAGGAGGAGGAGGAGGAGGTTAGATTTCTATAGTGAGGCGTGTGTACGTATGTGTGTGTATGTTATTTTGTGTCAAGTATAGTGTGTGGAAATGTATACAGAATGTTGGGTTTGCAATGTTTTTTTTCTCTCTCTCTTCCTAGTATTCGTAATTGATATATGCGAAAAGCAGGAAGGAGTAACTCAATACAAAAAATATATGCAATGTTTCCTAGCCACAGAGAGTAATAAAAGATGTGGCTCGGTGTTGAGTGTGTTGCTTTGGGGGGGAAGGGATGAGGACAGTCTAGGTGTTGCGTTACTGAAGGGAGTGTTGTTGCCTTGTGTTGCTGTGGTGTGTTGTGGTGTCTCGGGGTGGTGACTGTGTTTAGTTCTTTTGTCGTGGTGGAAAGACAAGGGTTGGTGTTGTCTATACTTTTTGTTGTGTTGTGTTGTGTTGTGTTATGTTGTGTTGTGTTGTGTTGCTTCAGGACTTGTCTATTGGAATATTAAAAAAAAAACAGACATTGTGGTGATGTAATGTAGCGTTGTTATGGTGTTGCAAATTCTATATACCACCACCGCCACCGCCACCACCATCCCCTCCATCCATCCAAACATACACTTGTACATGGAAGGATTCAGAAGCAGGTCATGTGCAGGTGAATATTCTAAACAGGAACCATCCATCCACGACATTATGAAAAGAGACAGGATAGTGTTGCGTTGACAGTGTTGCGTTGAGGTATAGTGTGATGCAGCCTCACCATCACCCTCACCACCCTCACCACCCTCACCATCACCCAGGACAGGAATGATGACGAGGGAGGGGGAAGAGTGTTGTGTTGCGTGGTGTTTGGTCATCATAGTATTGCAGAATTGAGTTTCATCGGCTTGTTCCCACCCCTCCCACAACACAACATTCAGGAAGGAGGAAAAAAAATACACCGTGTTCTAGTGATACTTTTTAGTGTTTTAGAATTTATCCACATTTCTCCTCCCCTTTCCCCCCCCCCCACAACACACACACACACACACACACACACACACACACACACACACACACACACACACACACACACACACACACACACACATGTACGAAATATAAAAAAAAAAACGAAAAAAAAGAACATGTAGCGCTGTGATGTTATTATTTTTTTTTTTCCAATTTTCACTTTCATTTTCCTTCCCTCAGGGTTTGTCTCCGGGTCGAACGTATCACATGCAGGTGGTGGCGGTCAACGTGCGGGGTGCCTCCTCACCCTCCCCAACCCTTAGCATCACCACCCTGCAGGAGCCGCCCTCAGCCCCGCCCACACACCTCCGCGCCCACGCCCGTCAGCAAGCCTCAATTTCTCTCACATGGCAGGTATGTTACACCCCCTCAACACCTCTTTTTCAACACCACACCTGTACCACACCGATACACACTCACCTTTCCTCACCTCTCCTCCCCCGTCAGGCCCCAGCAGCGCATCTCAACCCAGGGGAGGTCACGGGGTACCAGGTGGGATACAGGGAGACCTTACTGAGTGGCGAGGAGGGCGAGTACAGGTGGAAGAGCGTTAGGGGTGGCACCATGACGGCCAAAGTGGAGGGTCTGCGTCACTACACAGCCTATAGCGTCACCGTTAGGGCCGTGAACCAGGTCGGCTCCGGTCCACCCGCTCAGCCTGTCACCGTTACGACTGCCCAGGGAGGTATGTGACGTGTTATTCTCTTGTTTTCCTCTCTCTCTTTCTTTCTTTTTTTTTCACTCTATAGTGCATATATCACACAAAAACTAACCCGCACCCTTCACACACACATACTCACACACTTGCTAACCTTCCCTTCCCTTCCCTTCTTTCCCTGCCTCCGCCACAGTTCCTTCGGCAGCTCCAGACGGCATCGAGTGTGACCCTCTGTCCTCGCAGGGGTTGAGGGTGCGCTGGAACCCCCTGCCTCTCAACCTCTCCAACGGGCCTGTCCAGGGCTACAAGGTGTTCTACAAGCGCACCTCCAACATCGAAGGTGAGGTGGAGGAACAGGTAGTAATAGGAGGAGAGAGAGAGAGAGAGAGAGAGAGAGAGAGAGAGAGAGAGAGAGAGAGAGAGAGAGAGAGAGAGAGAGAGAGAGAGAGAGAGGGAGAGGAGGGAGAGGTTATGTATATTTCCTTAGCCTTTGACATATTTAAACAGTGGAGTCTTACATTATATACCACTACTACTACTGCTAC
Organism: Metacarcinus magister; assembly: GCA_029783475.1. Lineage (NCBI taxonomy): Eukaryota > Metazoa > Arthropoda > Malacostraca > Decapoda > Cancridae > Metacarcinus > Metacarcinus magister. The sequence goes on from JAPQNM010000040.1 coordinate 3,298,396, forward strand.
TGCTACTACTGTTACTACTACTACTACTATACTACTACTACTACTACTACTACTACTACTACTACTAACTACTACTACTACTATTTTTTTTTACACCATCACGTCCTAACATCCTTCCCTCACCCTTTGACACCCTCGCTTCCCACCCAACACGCAGGATCCAACGCTGTCGAGATCAAGCGAACCACCAACCTTGAGACGAGCCTTCAGGGACTTGGCCGCTACACCAACTACAGCGTGCGGGTCCTGGCCTACACGGGGGCGGGGGACGGGGTGGTGTCTGCCCCTATCCACTGCGCCACACTTCAGGACGGTGAGAGAGAGGGAGAGAGAGAGAGAGTGAGAGAGACTAGTAAACTTCGACCATTTGCTGCCACCGATCTGTTGTAAACTTTATATCGTAAGCCATGATGTGGACCTTTCTTGGTAGGGAGGTGGTATCAAGGAGGAGGAGGAGAAGGAGGAGGAGGAGGAGGAGGAGGAGGAGGAGGAGGAGGAGGAGGAGGAGGAGGAGGAGGAGGAGGAGAAGGAGAAGGATACAAGAAAATACACAAGAAGTAACCAAGGAGTGGACACTTGACACCTACACTTCATTCACTCATTCTGGTGTGCGTCACTTCATAACCACTAACACGAGGAAAAGAAAAGAAAATTTGACTTATAGAATCATTAAATATAAGTAAAAAATATATATACTATGTCTTTTTATCTTTATCTCTGTCTTCTGTGCAGTTCCCGGTCCGCCTTCCTCTATCCGCGCCCTGCCTGCTGGTGCTCACTCAATCGTGGTGTCCTGGCTGCCTCCTGAGCGTCCCAACGGTGTCCTCGAGCACTACACACTCTATTACCGTCCACTTAACGCCCACCGGGTATGTAATGCACGGGAGGGTGACAGGGAAACAGGAAGGGAGGGAAAAGGGAGGGCAGGAAGACACTGCTTGGATGATAAATTGGTTTGTGATTGAGGGTTTGTCAGGGAAGATGTGCATTTATATATTTTTTCTTTTGGTAAATATTTTTTGTTTTGTAAGGTACGATTATCTCATTTACGTAAAAAAAAATAAAAATAAATGGAAATTGTTTTTAGCTCAGTGACGTTTCCAAGTCAAAAACCGGCAGTGAAGCGTCATCGTAACATATTAACTCACTCACTCGGAGGCACAGAGTAACTATAACTAATCGATGCATCCTGTGGAGTTGTCGTGTCTTGCTTTTCCTTCCTGAAAGCTGCCTTATTAGGTCATATAGAAAAGAAAAAAAAAAGAAGAGGAAAAAAATATTAAAGACCAAATGTAAACTATCAGTGTTTGGCTGAATAAAGCAGTAAATTTTAGGTGGAAACAGTTGTGGAAATCCCTCTTGACTGTTCCTCTTTCCTCTCTCCACCACCAACACTACCACCACCACCACCACCACCACCACCACCACCACCACCACCACCACCACCACCACCACCACCACCACCACCACCACCACCACCAGGCCCTTCAAACAGTGGTGGTGCCGGTGGAAGGGGGCGCCGCAGCCAGACCATCGTGGGCGGAGATGAGCCGCGAGGTGGACACGCTTGATGCCCACGCCAGGTACGAGATGTGGGTGAAGGCCTCAACCCGCGTCGGAGAGGGCGTGGCTTCTAGAGTGGTGTCTCAGGCCCCGTCAGCTACAGGTAAGAGAGGGCGTGGCTTTTTTCTTCTTCTCTCTCTCTCTCTCTCTCTCTCTCTCTCTCTCTCTCTCTCTCTCTCTCTCTCTCTCTCTCTCTCTCTCTCTCTCTCTCTCTCTCTCTCAGACACAAGGTTAAAAAAAATCTTCATCTCTCTTTTTCTCGTTTTTCATCCCTCAGTGGCAGCAAGAATCAAGTCGTTTGGTCAGGCGGTGGAGGTGAAGGCTGGAGCGTCCCTCACCCTTCCCTGCTCTGTTGTGGGCCATTCCGCGCCCCTCGTCACGTGGACACACCTGGGCCGCGACACCATTCCTAACTCACAGGTCAGGTCAGGTGGGCTAAGCGGGTGTTATGAGATTTTGTTTCTGTATTGTATTGGTGTGTGTGTGTGTGTGTGTGTGCGGAGGAAGATATTTAAAGAGAGAGAGAGAGAGAGAGAGAGAGAGAGAGAGAGAGAGAGAGAGAGAGAGAGAGAGAGAGAGAGAGAGAGAGAGAGAGAGAGAGAGAGAGAGAGAGAACAACCAACAACATAACCAAAACAAAATTACTAAAACAGCAACAACACCAACAAACTAACTAACAAACAAAACCACAACACACACAAACAACACACAGAGACCAATTTATTCCCCCAAATCATTATCCCTTCCTTCCTTCCTTCCTTCCTTCCTTCCCTTATCATCCCGATCTACCTTCCTCCTACAGAAGCTCCCAGACCACTCCCTCAACCTCCCCATCGTCACCTCCGAGGCCTCAGGGAACTACACGTGTCACGCCCAGAATCCAAATGGGCGTGACGAGGAGCAGTGGTCTGTGCGGGTGGTGGAGACGCCGCCCCCGCCCACCCTTCGTGTCCAGTACTCCACCGAGACGACCATCCACCTGTCCTGGCACACAGCTGGCGACGGCGGCAAGCCTATTACAGGTGAGAGAAAGAGAGAGAGAGAGAGAGAGAGAGAGAGAGAGAGAGAGAGAGAGAGAGAGAGAGAGAGAGAGAGAGAGAGAGAGAGAATATGTGTTTGTGTATTCAATCACATCTCCCTTTCACCCTATTTCCTCCCTTTTTATCTCTCTTCCCCCTCCATGCAACCTTCCGTTTTGCTCCTCCCTTCTCTCCCCTCTGTAATTCTCTCTCATGTTCCCTCCCACAGGCTACATCATCCGCTACCGCCTTGAGGGAGGGGAGTGGGTAGAGGAGGCGGTGGAGCCCGGGGAGGCGAGTCATGTCCTGCAGAAACTCCGCTGTGGCTCCACTTACCACCTGCAGGTCGCCGCCCGCAACCTGGTGGGCCGCGGGAAGGCGTCGCTAACCGTGAACACGAGGACTCGGGGTGCAGGTGAGTGGTGGTGGTGGTGGTGGTGGTGGTGTTTTAATCCCCTTTTTTCCATGTATTTTTCCTTTTTCCCGTAATAGGTTATTTGTGATGTCATGATTGATTCATTGATTATTATTATCGTCGTTGAATTTGTTGTTGATGTTATTGTTGTTGTTGGTGATGATGGTGATAGTGGTTCGTATTGTCAATTGTTGTTGGAGTGGTAATTAGGTAGTGATGGTGTGTACTGCTGGCTGAAGCAATGATAGTGGTGGAGGTGGTGGTGGTGGTGATGGTGATGGTGATGGTGAAGGTAATTATAATAGTAGACAGTCAACGGCAATAAGTATGAACGTCGATAACACATTTCTGAGACGCGTACATGAACGAGTAAAGCAGTGAACCTGACTCCTCGGATACGATTGCTGATTCAGTTTCGGGTCATCAGTTTGGAGGAGGATGGCGGACTGGGAAGACGTGATGGTGTGTGTGAGGGAGGGAAGGAAGGGCTTTGTGCTGCTTGTGTGTTATCTCTGCAACGATGATGTGACCGAAGAACATTGTGTGATGTGTTGTGAACAGGTGCAAAATGTTAGTGGGAGGATTATTTTCACTGGTATGGTGTGTCGTGTGTGTGTGTTTGTGTGTGTGTGTGGCAGCGGGGTGGTCCCACGGCAGCAGTGACTCACGTTATTATGGATTAGTGAAGTGGAGGAGTAAGTGAAGTTGAACTAATGAGAAAAAAAGTTTGTGAATTAGATCCTTAATCCTCATCTCCTCCATAATACTCTTTCCTTCTATTCTTTTCTCTTATCTCCCTTTTCCTATTGCCTCCCTACTTCCCTCCATACTAACACCCCGTCTCCTCTTCTCTCCACTTGGCAGCGCCCCGCCAGCCGCGTCACCAGGACCTCGTCAGCGTCAACTCCTCTTCAGTGACGCTGCAGCTGTACACGTGGCCCTCTGGCGGCTGTCCGATCACTCGCTGGATGGTGGAGTACCGCATCCACACTGAGGCCTCCTTCACCGCTGCCGCTTCCCACCTGGCCGGCGACACTGACTCCTACACCCTCGGGGACCTGGCGCCGCTCACCTGGTACCAGCTCCGAGTCACTGCCTACAACACGGCTGGAGCCACTACCGCTACCTACGATGTTGCCACTGCCTCGTTGACTGGAGGTGTGTGTGTGTGTGTGTGTGTGTGTGTGTGTGTGTGTGTGTGTGTGTGTGTGTGTGTGTGTGTGTGTGTGTCCCGTAGTATAAATATATTTGAAAGCAAACCGTAATCCCTCTTCATCTTCCCTTTGTTTCCACCCACCCAGCCACCCTCGCTCCTGAGTCCGTGGTGGAGGTGGTGGACAGGCTGGGCTCCCCACTCTACCTCGACCCACACATCCTGGCGCCTGTAGTCTCCGGGGTGGCCTGTACCCTTGCCCTCCTCCTCTGCGTGGGTCTCCTGGTGTCTCGAGGGTAAGTAACGCCACTCCCCTCGTTAAAGAAGATAACAAAAAGGAAGAAACACAACCACATTTTTTTACGATTGTTGTGTATCGTTTTCTTTTTTATAGCTTCTGTGTGTTGTAAATGGACATGGTTAGATTTACGTGTTTTTCGTCACTTAATATTACGTTAAAGATGAAAAAAAAATCATTACAACAGGTGACACAGTTCGACCTGCATGTTGTGTCGTGTTTTTTAGCTTTTTTATTTATAGTGTGGTAAATTATTCATAGTTTTGGTTTATGCACACGTTTGCTTTTATTTTGTTTTTCTCTTAGGCGTGCGCAGTTCATGAAAGGTACAGAGGCTGGTAGTGGCAGCAGCGGCGGCGGCGGAGGAGGAAGCGGCGGAGGCAATACTTACAGTCGTTCCCTCGCTGAGATCCAGAACCACCACAACGACAGCCAAGAACAGCTGTCGCCCCCGCCAGGCCCTCGCAGCAAACACGACGAGGCTTATTCCGGTACTGTTCATGACGACGCAACTGTCTTTTTGTGTTTGTTTTGATTACTAATACTGCTACTAATGCACTATTGATAATGTGGATGCTTAATGCTAAACTAATGATACTAATGAATACTTAAAAGGCCTTAATGCTACTACTGCTATAACTACTACTAATTCCAATACTAATACTATCACTACTGTCATTACCCTTACTATTAAAGAGTGTGTGTGTGTGTGTGTGTGTGCGTGTGTGCCCGCGTGCGCGCGATGTAATCATCTGGAAAGATTGTTTGTCAGTCAGTTATCATAAGTGGCACTATTAGTTTATACATTGCAGACTGTGTGATGGTAACCAGCGAAGCTTAAAAAATCAATTGATTGCTACGTGAGAAGATTTGTGATGTAAGTCGTGCGTTCTTTTCCAATTATTCTAAATCACGAACTATTAAAAGATTCAAATGTGAAGGCAACTATAACACATCTTTATTCCCTTCTATGCATTCAACGTAAAGCCACTATATGTATTAGGTAATAATTGATTCGTAATGTTAGTGAACCACGACTCGAGACAGTTAGTAGCGACGCAGTCATTCCGAGTCATTACCACCGTGATGGATGTTATAGAAAGGAACTCCAATACCATCCCAGTGCAGTGCTCCCCATTAACCTTCACTCCATCACTTGGTAATAATACCTCTTCAATCCCTCCTCCTCATCCCTCCCTTTAAGTAATTGCTTCAAATTCATAGTTGGAACATTTCATGAATCAGCTGAAAGAGGAGAGGGGGGAAGGGGGGTTCACATTATTGGTGACGGATGTAACCATTATGCCGTCATGCAAACGATTTGAAACGTTAAATCATTTAAAAAAAACCATAGTATTTGCCTTTAACAATTATCCTGTCCTACCTGCTTAAAACGAACACACCTTTCCAATAGTTTTATTATGTGTTCGTTGTGACGTAAACACTACACAGACACGTGACTCGTTATAGGAAGCTTCTACTGACCCGTGAACTTACAAAGACCTCCATTAACTTTTATGAGTGACTGGACGTGTGTGTGTGTGGTGTGTGTGTGTGTGTGTGTGTGTGTGTGCGTGTGTGTGTGCCCTTTTCATAGTCACAACTACTCCTTGGAAACTACCAATTATGTAGTTATGCCTCGTTTCAGTGTGGTGACGCTCGTCTCCTTGTGTGCCTTTTTTTTTAGTCTGTCTCACTCATCATAAATTATGTGTTTGCTTCTCTCAGCTTATGTGTTAACCAAGCCTCTCTGTCTGTCTGTCTGTGTCTTGTCAGTTTGTCTTCCCAATTTCCTCACGTCCATGGTGTGCGTTTAACTAGTGTTGTCATTGTTATTATCACTTACCTGTTCACTTTTGTTATTATCTGCAGACGAACTTTCATAACTCATGGGTATCATCAATTTTCTTGCGTTTTGTTAGTGACTTGGAATTTATCATTATCTATTTATTGATTTATTTTGATTCTTTTGCTTCTCCTAACTGAGGAGGTTGTGGTGGTGCGTTGTGGCTTCAGCTGTGTCCCGTTGTGTTCACTCATCACTAACTCACTCACACTCTCATCCTTCTCGTCCTTGTTTTCTGTAAGTCGTGACTGAATGATCTCAAATGTGACTTGATTTTCGACTGAGTGTAATACTAGTTCAGTTGTCTTAACTTGACTGTTGTTTATCTATTACTGAGAGCTGATTTGAGCTTATCCTTTTGCCAAGCATCAAAATAAACTGAAATCATGTTCTTAGCGACGGAAAGTAAATTAACTTAATGCTTACGAAGCAAAGGAAAAATAGAAAAAATCATGTATCATGATGGTAACTTTTATTTTCTTGAAACTACAATAGTTTTTAGTTATGAACCTCATGCATCCCTGTTATTGGTGGTTCAAAGTAGACGGCCCCTCGAGGCTCACAGCATCGCACACATTGGCGTGCTTCAAGTCATCCTGCAACAGTTATAGGTGTTCGTGGTGAAGTTACTCAGTCGAATTTCAGACACATTTTAGTCGTTTGTGACTCACCTTAATCGGTTTTCAATTTTTATTTACCCATTCATTTATCTTTCATCGACCACTGCTCCTCTTCATCCATCCCTTCGTGTCCTTCCTTCCTCCCTCCCGCCCTTCTCCCATTCCTGGCTCCTCTCGCCTCACCGCCGCCTCGTCTCGCCCGGCAGTGGACGAGCCGTATGAGATCTGCCCCTACGCCACCTTCAGCATGCCCCCGGGGACCACCGTGCCTCCGGGCTCAGCGGGGAGGGGCACACTCGACTACACATTACAGTTTCACACCTTTGGCCACCAAGAATGTTTCGAGGGCCAGCCACCCCCGCAGAGGGTCTCTGCCGCCTCTATCTTGGGCGGAAGGCGGCGTGACGGGGGCGGTGGATCAGCAGCCGGTGCCTCCGTGGGTAAGACCTCACCTCACCCCCCACCACACACCGTACCTGACATTCCCCTCCCCTACCCTTCCCTCCATACTGATGTGGCCCTCCCCTTTCTCCCCTCTTTCCAGCCCTTGCTCCCCGTCTCGTAACTCATCATATGGTGATCACTGTCACCGTGCTCCTCCCATCTACTACCACACCCATATTTTATACCCTTCCCCTCTCCTCTCCTCTATAGTTTCCCATCAAGCCCCGCCGCCAAAAAAAAGGCCAAATTAACTTAGTGCATATATTTATTTGTCGCTTTGCCCGGGAATGGCTACAACTCACGCCAGCGAAGCTTCATAATGTTATGAACCTGAACCAACCCTAGTCTCTTGCACCCTCCCCTGACATCCCCCAGCCACCCCCCCCCCACCACACGCCTGCTAATGCCGCCTAGTGTTAAAATTCACTTCGCTTGGTCACAGGCGTGCACGGGTTGCTTACCTGCATGTGGCTGTGATGGCTGCCTTGTTCACTCAACGGTAGTGCTTGCATGTCTTTCCACACCACTTTCTCTTCTCGATGACCTGAAGGAAGTTTTATTAATTGTGTTGTGTGTTGCAGAGATCGCGTGCATCTCCAGCCAGCAGACGCTACCCATCTCCTGCGTGCGTGCCGGTGTACGGCGTGTAGGAAAGAAGGAGGTGGAAGATGAGGAGGAAGGGGAAGCCCACGGTGGGTCGGAGAGTGAGCAGGACACCAGTGGCAGTCCTGGCGGGGTGCGAAGTGGTCCAAGGGACACGTACAAGGTGCCTGTCCGGCTTAGGCGAGGTGAGTTTAGGAGCAACAGGTGGTGGTACTACACCCTTACCGTTCACACTGTTCCGTAATTGAGGTTCAATGAACATCAATGGAACAGTAAAAACAACTGCCTAGGGGCTTCACGAAATGGCAGAAAACATTTATGGATTCAAGTTTATAATTATACAGCGGTTCTGTTAACGGTCATAAATCTTTCATTCGAATGAAATGTTTAGTGTGGTTGTGTTATGAGAAAATGTGGAATACCTGGATGAAGTGAGAATGAAGGTTGGCTGTTGGACACCTGTGCTGAGTGATCACTGTTTCTAGCAAATACCTTCTTTCAGCACAAGGTGAAAGTTAATGAATTTTACATATTTTTCCCCTACTTCATTGATACTATAGATATGTGGAGTGGTTGAGGTTTGAAGTGTAACACCCTTAGCCACATAGATAGAATAAGGTAAAGGCGGTGGGTGCAAGAGGACGACCACCAGTAAATTGGGAGGACAGTGTTAAGATTAAACATGCAAGGAGAGAAGAGAAGGAAAAAAATAAATACTCATCTGTCAGGCCATCTCCTTGAAGGAAATTATTAGGAACAAGTGATCAGATATAGATACAGATATCAGTAAATTAAGACTGACACAAAGTGGTACATAAGCGTATGTGTTGAATCTGTATTGCTCCACACAGGTGCTGACTTCAGCTTCCACCCGCCTGACTCCAGCACTGAGAGCAATGACGAGCGGTCCCCTGTGCCCCCCCGCCGACCACAGCACCTTCCCCCTACCCACCCCCAGCATGCCTCTCACAGACTCCATGCCTGTACACCTGCTCCACCACCTGCACAGGGCCTGAGGTGAACGTTTAGTGCCCTTTTTCTCATTCCTATTTCATCTTTCTGCTTCCCTTTGACTCAGACCAGTCACAGAGATATCTCCTTGCATGCCCCGAGTGGATTCACCAACCCTAAAGATGATTTAAGGCAGTTCTCAGTCAGTGCCATGAAATTTAATGGGATGATTGAGGTGTAAAGTATGCTAAGGGGACACCTTTGCTAAAGTCAACAGTATATGATGTTTTGGATAATGTAGCTTATCTGTTGCATGTTTTCCATGCAGTTTAAATGTCAAATTTCCAAGTGTGATTAATCTGAGTCCATTGGGAGCATCTTTTCCATAGATGTTGTTAAGTTTTCTCTCAATTTCTTCAAAGTCCTACAGCCAATTTGTATGTAGTGTGTTACTTGAGCAGTGTTGCAACCTACACTCTTCATAGCCATGTTGTACTGTATACCAGACCCCTTGTTTGCATCATGCTAGCATTTTTTCATGATAGGGTGGCATGATCAAGACTTGGGGTTGAGTGGAGAGAGAAAGAGAGAGTGAAAGAAAAGAGAATGTTTAATAGTTGTAATTTTGTTTATCAGTGTAGCCTCACATCCTTCACAGCTTGATTCATGTCACGCACACATTAATCTTGCGATGTGAGGATAGTCAAAAGAACCTTCACTTCACCCTCCCCTCCTAACACAGCCCACCCTCCCCACCTTCCCTACCATACCCCGACCTCCTCCCTCACTAGTCTGTTACCACCATCACAACATCCTCCCTACCACCACTGTATCCTGTTTCCCTTCACCATCACGACCCTGTTCCTCCCTTACAGCCCCTTACAGTCCCCTAAGACTCAAGCAGCCTACACTTTCAACACCAGAATCCCATCACTAAAACCCACCTCCTTCCTCCATCCTTCTCTCCCTCGCCACCATCCCACACTACTGTGCTCCCTCCCTCCCCACCACCTCCCTGCTGTGACCAGCCCTGCCCCCTCCCTTCAGGCCCAGCAGTACCTTGGACAGCGTGTACTCTGTGGAAGGGGCGGTTGGGGGGCCCCTTCGTCCCCCGACTGGGTTCTCTGACTCCCGTGAGCTCTCAGAGGCAGAGTGTGACCGAGACCCAGGCCAGGGAGGTCACAAGGGAAGGCCACAGCAGCATGGCAGGTGGGGGTCACAGTGAGGAAGGGAGGTCAGATTGCTAGGAGTGAACGTATTGTGTGAATCACATTTGCCTGCGAGTGTAACGTAACTATGATGTGTGTGTATAAAGGATTTTTTGTGTGGCATTCTGAGTTAATTATAGACTACATTGCTGATGTATACAAGTGAGAAACCACACAGATGAAGTATACAGGAATTTGGCCATCCGACTAGCCAGCTGTAGATGTGTTCTTTAGATAAGTATCTGGACAGTCACATTCCCAGCCCTGAAGTGTTAGATATTATCTCACGAGATGTTCAACTGAGATATAATCCTCTTTGTAATTAATAAGCCATGGCTTTTCTGTTTAGACAGGTATTATTAGGCTTTGTGGCATACATAGAGTATTTGAAATGGAAGTCTAGTATGCGGTATACTTGAATGTCTGGCATGTGTACGTGTTTGTGTGTGTGTGCGTGTGTGGAGTAATTTCTACAAGCCTGGTGTGTTTGATTTAATGTGCTTACAGTGTGGGTTCTTGAGTAGATGGGTCACACTTCTTTACCTACAATAAACAGTTACACTTGGCAAAAGGTGTATGTGATATCTGTTGAGTATGCATCTAATCTGACTCTGGTACAGCCAGCCGCATGGTCAAGCTGTCGGTGACTAAACTGCCTCCCCCATTGGACCATACCAGTGAGGAGGGTGTGTTGGACATCCAGGTGGATTTTATAAAAATAAGTCCACACAAAGGGCAGATGAACTCACCGTGACTAGTCAATGGCCATCCAGCCCCAGCTATGGGTGAAATAGCGGGTCAGCCGGGATATACTCCTTCAGCATCTCTGCGTCCCTGCCCTTGGCCAGCCCAGCCCCTGATCTGGCTGGCTGGGTTGGGGCTTTATGGACTTGACATGAGTCAAGATGTGATCACAATTTGTTCCATCTTAAAAAACTGAAGGACTCTACATGTGGTCATGAGTATGCAGTGACAGTCTCAAATCGGTTTGAAGTGCTCGATGCCCTTGAGGATCCAGTAGAACTGTGGGATACCTTCAAACGCGAAACTCCAAAGGGTGTGTTTAGAGGCCGTCCAAGGTCACTAGATGGTTTCGCTTTGGTGGAGACGTTGGACAGTATAGAGAAGAGTAGCGCTGCTAGGCTGGCTGGGAGCTGGGACCAGTACAGGGCTCTGTCTCGTAGAACTAGAACTCTTCTGAGGAGAGAGACAAGAAGAGGTATGTCAGGAGTCTCACAGAGGATGTTAAGGGTCATTTAAATGCTAATAACCTGCTTATTGAATCCAGAAAAAGCTCCGCTCCAAGTCTACATCTCGGGTGAGTGCTATACGAACAGCAGATGGTTGCCTCGTATCAGACGCAGATGGCTCATTGAGCTGAGTACTTTGAGCAGTTGTTCAAGGTTAACCCTCCAAGCGGACAGCTTCAAACCACTGGGTTACAGGTGATGATCCGCTCATTAACGAAGCTGTACCCTCTATTGATGAAGTCAAAGAGGCTGTAGCAAATTTGAGGGGTGGAAAGGTAGCTGACATTTGTAACATTAGTGCAGAGTTGCTCCAAGCTGGAGGTGAGGCCATGATCCGTGGGTTGCATGTTGTCTTGACTGCTGTATGGCATTCAGGTACCATTCCTCCCGACTGGAAAAGAGGTCGTCCCTATCTGCAAAGGTAAAGGGGACTGTCAGGATTGCAACAACTACCTCGGGATAACATTGCTTAGCGTACCAGGCAAGGTGCTCACCCATCTGCACTGATGCGTGTTGGCTGTCACTTGCTGAAATATCAGACCTGAACAGTCAGGGTTCACACCTGATAAGTCAACAACTGACTGTATCCTAGCGCTTTGCGTACTGGTGGAATGCCGACGTGAGTTTCGACAGGAGATGCTTGCAGCCTATGTCGATCTCAAAAAGGTGTTTGATTCAGTGCATTGCGAGGCACTCTGGGATCTTCTGCACCCTCGCGGGATTCCTGCAGAGATTATTGGACTACTATCTGAGAGTGAGAGTGCTGTTTAGTGTGGGAGGGTGTGTCCAGCTTCTTTCCTGTGCATACAGGGAGGGAGGCAGAACGTTCTTGCTCCATCACTTTTCAATACATGTATGGACTGGGTACTGGGCAGAGTTGTGGACCAAAGTCACTGTGGAGCATATGTCAGCAACACCAAGATCACTGATCTTGCCTTTGGTAATAAATGCCTTCGTAGTATCATGGTGTATCGTTGGAATGACTTCGTGTCAAATCAGCGACTACTCCTTGAGACTGAATCAAGGCCTATTACCAGCATAGTCCACCAACGTCGACTCCTGCTATATGGACAGGTGGCACATTACCCGGAAGGTGATCCTGCTTCTCGGGTTGTTTCTGAAAGGGATAACCCAGGGTGAAGGAGGCCAAGGGGGCGCCCACAAAGTTTGTGGCTGGGGCTAGTCGATGCTTCCTGCTGGGAGTTACTTGGTATGGGAAGGGGGCTTGCATGGAGACTTGCACGGGGTGATCGCCAGAGCTGGCGTTGGAAGGTTGGTGAGGCGACGCGCCCCTCGGTGTATGCCCCCAATGATTGATTGACATCTTGTGGGAAGGTTCTCTCTTGCAGTTAGAGCTTGTAGTGAAAGGCAATACAGTATACATGAAAGTATTGTGGATATGTTTCTCATTGCATGGTGGTGTAAAGGTAGTGGATTAGTCCTGAATGTCTTATAGGGGCCATCACCTTACACTAACAAATTTATCCTTCTCTAGTATATCCTCATTGTCCTATACCTTAGTAAATAATAAATACTGAAAATTTTGTTATTTTAAGAATAATTAATAAAAAATACAGGAATTATTTGAAAAATTAAGATGCTTTACAGTTTCTGGACAGTAATGACTATTGGATTTATGAAAACCACTTATTGCCTATTATTTTCTGATTGCATTCCCATTGGCTCATCATGTTTTCCATTGGTACCACCCCATCCAACCATGTTAAAGGAAGAAATGTATTTATACTAACCAAGGCCACTTTGTCACCTTACAGACGGGCCTTCCCTCCTCGACCCCCAACTGACTACAGCATCCACGTGTGATCCAGCTTGTCCAGTGTTGATTAGAGACTGGACAAGTTCACAGTCCAGGTGCTATGAATGCATCCAACCCCACCTCTAATCAAACTGTGAACCTTGCAGACTTGTATAAACTTAAGGAAATACTCAAGACTAGCCTGTAGTGAGGTTTTCTGTTAAATCTGTTGCTGGATAGAATGAGGAGCTGGTGACTGGAGTATGTTTTGAGCATACGTAGTGTGTTGAGTATTTGGAGAAACCATTGTGATCCTGGGTCAGACCACACTGTAAGCACTTCCCACAGCACTGGTTTTATAATGCTCATTGTTTTCTTGACCATCAATTCCAACCCAAAGCTGAAAGTGAATAAAATGATGCATGATATAGATTGACATCATCTGAGATAGAACTTTACACCAGTTGCATATCATTGTCATATCATTGTTGTCTTATATATTTGTTGTGTGTGTGTGTGTGTGCATGTGTGTATATATATAGATTTTTCAACGTAACATTGCAAATTTGTCTCGGCCACCTCACTGTTCATCGGTGACCAAGTGGGAAGTAGTGAGTTGAGGTTCTGACCCAATATGTGTTAAGGTCCAATAAATCATTACTATCTGTGTCTAAGTGTTTACATTTGATCCTAGTCTCCTGTGGTTGCTACTAGTTTCTTGGATGCTGCGGGTTTGTCACAGAAACCATAATCCTGCAGCTGTTAAAAACATATGAAGATTTGAGTGATGTGCATTGGTATTGGTGGCTGCAATAATAATTACTTTACACATTCTCAATGAGAAAAGCAAAAAAAGCAATGCTTTTGCTTGCTTTTCTCATTGAGAATGTGTAATACAAAGAACTGGTATACTGACTGATCATAATATCATAGTTAATTATACTATTACATGTCCTGTGACATAATTCATAAATACTGGATATTCATTTATATATGATGGGTTTTTGCAATTGTGGTAACCAACTGAAAAGGAGCAAGTCACTCAGACTTTGGATGGGACTACAGCCGAGGAAACATAAAGGAAAGATTTTGATCGAATGGATGCAAAAGATATTCCAGTAAGGGTAGGGAAGGAGACTGGACAAGGGCTATCATTATCTCAGTTTACAAGGAAAGGTCTATCTACCTGGCTAATATTCCCATTAAAAGGGGGAAGAGAAGACCAGAGAGAGAATGCAGAGGAGGAGCTTCCCAGACCCATCACTCAGTCCCTTTTGGTTACCTTTACAAGCTGTAGGGAATATTGTGGTAATATTCTTGCATTCCTCAACACGCCACAAACATTACTAGTGTACAACAGCACGTCACATTACCAATCCGAGCTCTCGGCAAAAATAGATAGAGGACTAAAATTACGCCCACAATACTGCCCCATATTCCCTACGGTTTGTAAAAGGCGACAAAAAGGGACGGAGTGAAGGGTCTGGGAAGACCCTTCGCTGTGTTCTCATATGAAAAGACAGGTCACAGAAGGGAAGGGACAGTAAAGTCTGCCTAAACCCTAAATGCCTTGCCTTGGATACCCTCTTTTAATGGGGATATAATCCTGGTATATAGATAGATATAAATACATAGATAATTATTAAACTGTACAGCTATGCCACAAAATCATTTGACAAAAACACAAGGAGTCCGTCCCTTCCAGTACTTACTATTAGTGGGTACAATGGGGTCGAGCGGGATGTTTGCCTTACAGCTGCTCCTTGAACACTTGTGGATTGACTATACACGTCTTGATGCTCAACTGGATCATTGGAAGGCCCAGCGACTCCCCGCCAGCAGTGACAAACAGGTTGTCCAGAGAACCAGACAACTGATGCAGAGTATGCTGGCAAACCACTTCAGCTGAAAGGGGAATAAAGTTAATGAAAAATATAATAAACAATGTGTGCATAAAGTAATGCAATTATAGATGGAACAAGTAACAAGAAAGATTTCTTTGTTCTAATGAATGGCTCCAACAGCCAATGCACTCAATTAACATAGTCCTAATTTAGTGCAATAAAGGCAGCAGTATTTAAACAGTAAAATTGTGTAATTTTAAAAGTGAACCAGACTTCGGTAACAATAGCGTTCAAATAAGGCCAAGCACACTATATGACAGGGATGGCTAAACTGTGGCTCACGAGCCACATATGGCTCTTTGACCTTTATTATGTGGCTCGTGGAAAATTCTAGAGAATTCAGATATTCTAGAAATTTTGACACGAATCCAGAGCAAGAAACTTGTGGCTGTATAAAAGGCACTATTCTGTCATTTTTTTCTATGTTCATGCCTATATTTCTATAATTTTCTTAATCTCTGACAAAACGTATGAGTAAGTTTTATTAATGTCATGCGGCTCTTACATTAAGCAAGTTTGGGCACCCCAGCCATATGATACAGCAATAGTAGTAATGTTGAGCCAAGTGATTGGATCCAATACTGTATCAAGTGTCTTAATTGTCCCTCCACCAGTGACATAGCCAGGATTCTTCCTGTTGAGGACACAAGGCATTCATGAAGGGGTGCCAGTAGGGTGGTGCACATGGTCCTGGAGTCTTCATGAGAGGAAGGCTTCCTCTCCTGAAGACTGCAGGACCATGTGCACCACCCTACTGGTACCCCTTCATGAAAGTCTTGTGTCCTCAACAGGAGGAATCCTGACCTTTAGAGCCACTCCTTCCTCAGGAAGGAGTGGCTCTAAAGGCGAGCAAACTGAGCATCCATCCTGGATTTTGATGAACTAACATTTATAGTCTGCATACAAAAAAGGGCCCTCCACTCTTCACACACTTACCTCTGGTATGCTTAGGAGCTAGTGATAAAGCAGCCAAACCACATAGTAACTGTGTATCCTGCTACGGTCTGCAGCAGGGATTCCCAACTTTAGAACCATGGCAGTGTTTCTGGGAGGCCATGAAGCAATCTGAAAATTAGTATTTTTAAATAAATTGGAATTTGCATACCAATATATTGGAACTTTTTCTCAATGTTCATTAACTTTTCCTATAGCTCCTGGTATAATAAAATAATTATTTAAATATCTATCTATATACCCGGTTAATATCATAATTAAAGAGGGTAGCCAAGACAAAGCTTCTATATTCATACACCCACATGCATTCCTTCACATCTTTGGCATCAGATATATGGTAAGGGGGCCACAAATGGGAGAATATTGGAAACTACAGGTGAACAGCATGACATCTTTTGTCAGTGGCTTCAAAACACCTACCCAAGAAGGATGCCAAGTGCTTACTGCCTTTCATTACCATTTTTCAGCAACAACGAGTGTTCAGTCTTCGTGTTTCGTTTGTAAGTGGTGGAGTTTAGAAGCACAAATGTGAGGGTAAGGTTAGAAGGAGGATGGTGAGCACAAGTTGAATGTGATGAAGCAAATGATAGGGGAGGATCTAGGGCATCAAGGAAAGGTTACTCTGTACAGGTTTCAACGTCAGAGACAGTCACATCAAGGGAGGCAGAAGGTGACACAGGGAGTAAAGGTTTTCTTGAAGGAGGGGGAAGGAGTGAGGCTAACTTCATAACTTCGTGTCTCCCAACGCCACACAGAAAGGAAGAACACGAACACAACCAGCATAGACAGCAATTAGTGAAATGAATAAGATTTTGCCCTCACTAACTAACGTATTACCCACATGTAGAATCGATCACAACACTAAAGAATTCGGGCAGAGTATTATGATCTGCCAGGCATTCAATGAAATAAAGTAGGTCACAAGGGGAGGGAGAGGGGGAGGGGAAGCGCTGAGCCAACCACTGAATCACACTTGGCTAAACACTTATCTACATCGCTTGGGTTCTATTATAAGGCAGTCGTGATAAAGTTAAGGTCATTACAGACACATACTTGTGTTTACAACATACATAAACTAGAAGGATGAATCACTTATTAAATAACACATGAATACCATAATACAACCTCGTAAACAGCTGAAGCTAAGGAGTCAGCTGTAGAGGCATACTTGAAACAAACTGAAAATGATGAAACAGACACAATACACCAAGAGGATTACACCCCGCACACACACACATACATCCGGCCAATGTGTTGTTTAGGGAGACCAGAGAGCAACAGCTCAAACCTCCTCAGTACATGAGACGCCGTGACAAGAGGAGCGCAGGAGAATGAGCGATGCGATTTTCAGTGGTGCCTATCGTCCTCCTCCTGACCACGGCCACCCTCACAGGCAAGGTTGACACTATATAAACATAACAATCATTCACTTATCCTCCCCGTTACTGGCTGGATTTGTTGTAACTTAAACCAACCTCAAGTTTCTTCTGGGCGCAGGACTGGTAACAGGATCTCACCGCTTGGAATCCTGTGGAGATGGCAGTTTATCCTTCATTGACCACGTCCTCTGCGACCCTGATCATCTGGTGTCTCCTCTCTATGGTGAGTAGAATAATAACTTGTGAAAAAACAGCGGACACTTGTTGCTTATGGAGATCTGCAATAAATATTAACCAATCCACCCAAAACATAACAGCTGTGTGGTGATGCTTGCGTATTATTGTTGGTGTTGATCACAGGCTACGTTAATGTATGATTTTAGCAGCTCATGCCTTTTGTGTATTACAGATCATGTCATCGTCCAAATACTGACTAAGTGTGGCCATGAATCTGGACACAAAGTGGTGGT
>JAPQNM010000040.1:3331228-3336228 GCA_029783475.1 Metacarcinus magister
TCATGTTGTCGTGGGGTTTGGTCATCATTACTCGTCATTAAGAGAGAAAACTTATAGAAATGTCGGTCCCGAATGTGTGTGGCAACTCTGTCTGAGAAGGAGCTGGTGATTCCATCTGGCGGGGGGATTGTGAAGAGAGGCTGAGTTGTAACTCCTTGACTCCATAACCTAACCGTATATTAGGGTTATTGAAATGTAATCGTGTGTGTGTGTGTGTGTGTGTGTGTGTGTGTGTGTGTGTGTGTGTGTGTGTGTGTGTGTGTGTGTGTGTGTGTGTGTGTGTGTGTGTGTGTGTATTCTTAGTCAATTGTATACAGTAATAAAATAATTAAAAATGTTCCCATGCTTGTTTTGTTGTACATTGAAAGATGAAAAAAGGTAGTACATCGAACGAAAAAATCAACACATTCAACACTGCCAAATTTTGTTTATAATCTTTGTTTCCTGAAGGAACGAGAACACGTAATGAAGGAACTCCACCAGGAACGTTGATCACTCGCTCCTCCTAAAGTGAAGTGTATCAGAGTATACAGGAGTGATACACGCAGAACTTTATGTAAGCAAGCGAATAACGTAAAAAAAGATGTAACTATAGATAATGAGAGTGAAGTGGTCCCCTTAGTCCCTCCACTCGTGCCTGCGTCCCATATGATCACCAATAGTGTTTCAGGCGCGGGTCACAGCGAGGCGGAGGTGGTGCCCGGAAAGAGGCCAGACACACAGGACTGAGTGTGCGGCGTAAAGAGTGCCCTCAGTCCTGTTGGCCGTTGACCCCGTCATATCGCGGCGATAACCATCCAGGAGTGTTTCATTAACGAAGCCGCCCACTATCAGATAGCAGTAGTTTGTCAGAGGCGCTGTGGGGTGACACGTGGGAGCAGAGGACCAAGCTGTGGCTGGATGTAATGTGCGAGTTCGTGGGTGTAAGACGGTGAGGCCTCAACCAAGCCATGAGGCTCGCCGAGCCCCTCCTCCTCTGCCTCCTCTCGGCCACCTTGCTGATGGGAGGGGCAGTGGGGGAGGACAGGAAGCAGGGAAACGTGGCACCGCTGGACCAGTTTATGGAGGAGGTGCGAGGGGCGCTTGCCAGTCAATGGGATCTCCTACAGAACCTTCGTTACCACACACTGAGCATCAAGGTGCGTCTGATCCAGCTGGAGGCACAGATGCAGAACCTCTCCGACCACCTGAACACGGAGGGAGGCAGCGAAGAGGCAGGTGAGCAACGGGGATTGGGGACAACATGATCTTTGGCTCGTTCATCGAGACTCTTTGGAGGCAGCCAATCCCTGTGCTCTGGCGGAAGGGTAGTGAGTGGCCGATCTCCCCGACAGACACCCATCGCACGAGGGAGAAAGAATCATGTGATGGGAACGGGAATGAGACTGGCGGTGCTGTTGTGGTTGAAAACATTGAAGAAAGAGAAGGAGACGATGATATGCAGAACCTGTTGGAGGCCATGAGGAATCTCACTCATGTATATTCCACCCTCGCCGACTCCAACAGACTGTGTGGCAGGACAAACCTTGAAACTGAGGAAGAGGCTTCATCTGAACCTCACACCACCACCACCACCACCACCACCACTACGCCACCTACTGGTATGATTGTGTCCTATCAGTGATACAGTGGTAGAGATAATATATAAGTAGATGTTTCAGACTTCCACATTATCAAACAAGGTTAAGAGGTGTAAGTAAACCTTTGGCCTCCATTATATACAACACCCACTTACAGAGTCAAAGGAGTGTGAGCAGAAAGGTAAACAAGAGGAAGAGGAGGAGGAGGAGAAGGAGGATGAGGAGGAGGAGGAGAAGGAAGAGGGAGACGCGGGAAATACCGAAGTCAACCCTGAACTCCGCTATAACACTAACGTGACGGCGCACCTCGGCTCGAATGTGGTGCTCAACTGCCGCCTCGACCGCCACCAGGACCCCGAGGTAGGCACAGCACCCGCTTGGGAGGCCCAGAAACAAGTCAATCATCACCACTCATCCTCCCACTCATTCACCACCACTCTCACTTTCATCTAACCTTCATTACTCTCTCTCTTTTTTTTATTCCATTCCTCTTTTCCCTCCGCCCTCTCCACTCTGACACTCGCCCCTTCCCTCCTCTCTTCTTCCACCAGCAAGCCGTGTGGATCAGGGTGAGGGACCAAAACTGGCTCTCACAAGGAAGACACAAAGTAGCAGCAGATGAAGTAAGGATCACCGTGGCCTTCTCTGAAAGGAACCTCAACTTTTACCGTCTCTACCTTGAAGACGTGAGGCGCGAGGACGAGGGTGCGTACGAGTGTCACCTGTCCACTATTCCGGCTGCTCGTCAAACCATCTGGCTCACGGTTTTAGGTAAGGCGGACGGACGGACGGACGGACATGATGATGGGCAAATAGACGCTCGGATAAATAAATAGACAGACTGACGGACAACTCACATACATACGCACACTCATTTCCTATATCAACCTGCCTGCACAGACCCAAAACCTTCGCCACCACGACTCAAACAGTTCCCGCGCGACAAGCTGGCACTGGAGGGGCGGGACGTGACCTTCCCCTGCCGCGCCTCAGGTTACCCGAGCCCTGCCATCACCTGGACCAGAAACAGTCTACATGTATCGTCCTCCGCGCGCCACCAAATCACTCCTGAAGGCGACTTGATCATCAGGTGAGTTGTAATATATTTTGCTGTGTTATTGTTCTCTCTCTCTCTCTCTCTCTCTCTCTCTCTCTCTCTCTCTCTCTCTCTCTCTCTCTCTCTCTCTCTCTCTCTCTCTCTCTCTCTCTTTTTTTTACAGGGGAGTGAGGCGGGGAGACGCTGGACGTTACGTGTGTGAAGGCGTCAACTCCAAGGGCCGAGTGGAGGGCGCGGCGCTGCTGACTGTGCGCCAACCTACCAAGATACAACGAGTACCGCGGGACAAAGAGTTGCTGGTGGGGGAGAACACGATACTAAGGCGAGTAAAGGTGATGCATGGAGAACCGTAATGCAAGCGTGTGTGTGTGTGTGAAGTGACTTGGTGAATGAATGTGTGTGTGAGGAGATGAGGTGGAGAGGTATTATCAGTAGTAAAAACATTCCCTCCACATTGCCCGGTTGTTTACATCGACCAGAATACTCCCTCGTAGCGTCATTGCAAACACATTCTAATACTTGAGTGTGTGTGGTGCAGGTGTCGCGCGAAGGGGGATGAGGGCACGCCGCTACTGGTGGAGTGGCTCAAGGATGGTGTCATGATGAACCTCTCCAGCGACGGCGACACCAACAGGCTCTCGCGTCAGCCAAACAACGCTTTGGTGGTGACTTTCGCTGAACCTGAGGACTCGGGCGTGTATACCTGCCGCGCCTCCACACCCTTCGATGTAGCCTCTGCCAGCGCCACTCTTATCGTGCGGCAAGGTAAGGAAATGGGCATATCTCCCTCGATGTGCTTACTGTGTTTCTAAACGGAGGTGAAAAGTATGACTCAGTTCACCTTCAGGACCAGTCTTGTTGACGTTCAATTGAGGTGTTCAGCTTTCTTGGTGGGGAGGAGTCTTCTACTTAACTGTCCTTTATCTCATATTATTAAGTTAGTATAGAATAATGAAATCAAACAGCCTAGCAAGGTGTGAAGGTCCGTTGCTGTTTGTTATCCATTGTAATTCTTTGTAATCTTCCTCCTCCTTACCACCACCACCACTACTCATACTACTGTTACTTCTGCAAACTTCTTTCTCCAAATGCCTCGATGACAAAAACTGCGGTCGTCCACAACAACCAATATTCAAACCCATTAGTGAATTCGTTCCGCTGTTAAACTGTTTCATCCTTCTCCGGTACAGTCGCCACCACCTCAACCACCACCACCACCTCTGCTATCACCGCCCTCAACCTCGACTACTGTCCTCCGCCTTTCGAAAGGATCCATAAGTACGTGTGTGTTTTGGAGATTACACACATGAAGCTGAGCTGGGAGGCCGCCGCTGAGTACTGCAGGTGTGTGTGTGTGTGTGTGTGTGTGTGTGTGTGTGTGTGTGTGTGTGTGTGTGTGTGTGTGTGTGTGTGTGTGTGTGTGTGTGTGTGTGTGTGTGTGTGTGTGTGTGTGTGTGTGTCCAGTTTGTCAAATTTCTATTATTTTTCTCCCACATCCTTATTTCTTTTTAATTATTACTCTCCTATTAATTAGTTTTATTCTCTTACTGTCATCCTTCCCATTTCATCACACTTTTTCCGCTCAAAAGTGTTCCAGCACATACCACACAGTAAGTGATAATCATGCATATCTTTCTAGGATGCAGGGTGGACAGTTGGCGTGGGAAATTGAGGGTAAACGTGTTCTCCAAGACTTCCTGGAGGGACGCTACGGCCTTGGGTGGAGTCCGACGTGTGAGTAAACCAAACATGTACACAAACTATAGTGAATTTACGTCACATCCAAAAATCAAGGGAGACCACATTATTTTTCATGATTTGGAATGCTAGACGTGATTTTCTATTTTTCTTTTTCATCATGTGTAAGCTCTACGTGATGTTCTTTTTGTCCTAACAGCGGCGAATACGCGTTGGCCATTCTGGGTGGGAGGACGGGAGAACAACGGGGCGGAGTGGCGGTGGCTGGACGGATCACCTGTGTCGGGTGGCATGTGGGCACCACAGCACCACAGGCCCTCTGGACGCCGCGCCGCCGAGGGTGACTGGTGCCTCATGCTGGACGGCTATCAAAGCTACCTGGCCACGGCCCTCCCCTGCCACTCCAAACGGTACTTCCTGTGTCGCCTCAAGTGAGTTTGAAGGCGGAGCGGCGACAATCCTGCTGCACCCTGGCCGCGGAGTCTTGTTCCCTCACTGAACGAGCGTCCACTCCAGTCTCAGTGTTATATATGGAAGTAAAAGTTGACTGATCACACTTTCCTTCCTGCCTCCTATGTTTTCTTGAGACGCCAACCACAAGGAATGTTGATTTATATCTCGTTAACAGCCGCGCTTGTTGTATGGGATTACTCAATTCTCAAACT
>JAPQNM010000040.1:3341228-3348728 GCA_029783475.1 Metacarcinus magister
TGTTTGTCCATGGCAGAGCTGATGGGGATGTAGT
This sequence comes from Metacarcinus magister, assembly GCA_029783475.1. NCBI lineage: Eukaryota > Metazoa > Arthropoda > Malacostraca > Decapoda > Cancridae > Metacarcinus > Metacarcinus magister. The sequence continues at coordinate 3,341,263 of JAPQNM010000040.1, forward strand.
TGCCGTCAGCCTTCATGACGCCCACTGTCACGTAGAAGCTGATGTCTATGGGCGTCTCAGCGTTAAGCTGCGAACACACACACACACACACACACACACACACACACACACACACACACACACACACCATTGTAATACATGAATATTTTTTCTGCATGAATATTGATTAACTTAAATATAATAATATGTTATCTACAAACAACTTATATATTATGAATGGGAGAAAATTATCTCCAGTCAATTATACCCAACAGCTGCAGTAAATAGAATAAGAAAATAAGTACATGAATAAAAAAACGTCCTTACCTCAAAGCCAACTTCGTGATAGGAATAGGTAACTGATCCGTTGGTGTGGGATTCAATATGCCACTGGGAGTCCGCCATCTCCTTGTAGAATCCTCCCATTTCCTCCGAGTACAGACCAGCGCGCACCACAGGCTTCGGGTACATGGCCAGAGTGGAGTAATCACTGACGTAGCTGCAGCCCGACAGTCTCCGATTCAAGGATGTGAAATGCGATATACTGTCTGACGGAACCATAACAAAACCAGGATAACGAATAAGTACACAAATAAATATCTTTTTGACGTGTGAGTTGTTAGTTAATTCTTGTGCTACTTGCATGTTTTCTTAAAATGCGTTGTTCATAAGAAGACACGTGGCATAGTCTAGAGAACATCTAACAAAACATCATTTCGTTAAAACACATCGTCAGTTTATTTTTAGATAGAACACACCTACGACAGGCACCTCCCACTTGGCCGCCTCCTGCTTCTCGTTGGTCGTGAGAGTCACACTGCAAGAATATTCGCCACTCAGTTCGTATCTCAGGTCGGTCAGCTCGAGTGATCCGTCGTTTCGTTCCATTGACACCACCCCGTCTAACCTCTTGGAGGCTGCGGCAGAAGGAAGGCGTCAACGGCGGGAAGGATAACTATTACCTATTAACTATTAACTGGTAACACATCTCACATCGCTCCACTAAATCTGGTACTCGGAGTTAACATGCAATTTACGAGTGTTATGCATCAAGTAAATGATAAAAACACAATTAATTTCTTACAGTATTCCGGTCTGGTAAACTTAACTAAAAAAAACAAAGAAAGCTGCTCCGTCACGGCTTTGTCACCCCGCTGCAAACACATCTCCTGAAAGTGTTAGTACTTACTTGTTGGAGCATCGTTAGCGTACCAGTCATAGGCTCCCACTTTCTCCCCGGCTTCCCATAGCGCCCAGGACACCGTCAACACCTCCTCGTTTTCATCCAGTTGGTGCACACACTCCAGGAGGCTGTTCTGGGGCGAGGCTCCCTTCGTGTAGTTTATGAAGCGGTTGTTGTTGGGGAGGCGGATTGGACCCACCTTCAGCGCAGAGGTCACGGCTAGTCAGGTGTCGGAGAAAGCCAAAGAAAGATCATTAGAACTAAGAAATTAATACAAAACTTGCAGTATAATCTTTTATTCACGTTTTGTTCTATTAAGAGTATTATTCAATATTTTCACTCTTTCATCCCTACACTGGCAAACTTATGATTTCCTTTACTATACTTTTCTTCATTATTATTATTATTCTCTTTTTCCTTCGTGTGATTTAAACGTTATACCAAAGAGGATTAAGTTGCCGCCAAAGCTAATACTATAACATGAACTTGAGATTGTCCCTTTCTTTAATCACTCCTTATCCTTATCTTGGTGTATTTTATCTTAATCCATTTGATCTCCCTGACACTTGTTAATCGTAAATGATAAACAGCTTTTAATATTTTCTCGATTAAGATTATTAGTCGAATGGAATAACGTTATATAGAAGATTTTCACGTACTTGTGAATCGTTTTTTTTCGCTCCGTTAAGATAAATACCGAAAGATAAACACATTGGCACTGTATATCTTAATTATCAAGGTTAATTATTTGTTGTATACTCGTATGTTTCGTTGTGTGGTACCTGGCCAATCAAACTCACATCTGCCACCCACTGCTATCGTTCTGAGGTGAAATTGAAGGGGGTAAGGTGATAGGGGTTAGTAAGGACCTCTCCACCTCTCATGTTTAATCAATGTATTACTCTACTGCTTTGTTACTAAAATAATTACTATGATTGTATCGCCTCGCCATATCTCGCCGTGGTTAAGGTTACTCCAGCCTGTCACTCTTGAATCGCGGAGGTAAAACTTAACGGGGAGGCTTTGTGATCACCTGTAGTGCCCGTGTTGAGGCTCGCGTCCAGCCCCTCGATAACAGACGCTTTGTCCCCTTATCAGTGATCCCCTCTGCAGGCTGGCGCTCCGAGGCGATGAGTGCTGATAAGTAAGTGTACCAGCGAAAAATAACAAGACACCGGGGGATTGATGTCTGTGGAGCGATTTTGATACGTGTTTTACTATGTGTGTGTGTGTGTGTGTGTGTGTGTGTGTGTGTGTGTGTGTGTGTGTGTGTGTGTGTGTGTGTGTATCAGACAGATGATTCTAGCAATTCTTTACAGTGTTAAAACAACGTTAATTCTTTTTCTGTCAACTATTTTAGATCAGGACGGTATTGTTGAATTAAAAAGAAAATAACACTGGAAAAGCTATATAGTGTATGAAATATACCCATGTGTGTGTGTGTGTGTGTGTGTGTGTGTGTGTGTGTGTGTGTGTGTGTGTGTGTGTGTGTGTGTGTGTGTGTGTGTGTGTGTGTGTGTGTGCGTGTGTGTGTGTGCTTTTATTAGTTCAAAACCGATCGTGCCTCGTTTTGTCATACCGCCGTGTTAAATCTGAATAACTTGTTGCTCAGTGCACGGATTTAAGTAAATGATAACCTCATGCAATGAAGACCGATACTACCAGACTAACTCTTATCACGCTTGAAGATTGAGGCGACCCTAACGTCCCCCCCCGCCTCATACACCTCTCCTTAGGCTTCTGGAACTATGTCATCAACGCCTCTAACCTCAGCAGTTAGAGTTGATATAATGGCAGTAATAGTAATAATATTTTTTTACTCAATGTAGTGCCTAACAAAAAAAAACTTGAAATGTATGGCAAGCACAGTTCCAGTTCGTGTATATATTATTGTATCGCACTAGTCCTGTACCTAACAATTCGTACACATCACATAACTACAAGAAGACACGCCCCTACACCACTATACAGGCCCTTAACGCCCCTTCACAACTGGACGGAGGCGCAGAGTTACTCTTACCCAGTACTGCCACACCGGCGAGGACAAGCTGCCAGCTCTTCATGGTATGAGGGTGTTGCGACGACCCACACGACCCTTACACTAGCACACACGACCACTTCCTCAGACTGGCAGCTTCGTGTTACGTTCACTCAGAAGCAAAGCATGACGTGCCTCGAGGTGGGAGCTGCGGCGATATGACGACGAGGAAGGAACGCGAGTGGGACGAGGAACTTAGCCAGAGTAAGGTGGAGGGAGGAGTAGCCGGTACGCGGCCGGATATGATAAGATATCAGTGACTCACATGATAGGGAGGCTATTCGATAATTTTTCATTTTGTTCGTGAATTACTTGAATGTTTGTGATGCATACCGAGCCTTTTTATTGGCGATGTGTGTGTGTGTGTGTGTGTGTGTGTGAGAGAGAGAGAGAGAGAGAGAGAGAGAGAGAGAGAGAGAGAGAGAGAGAGAGAGAGAGAGAGAGAGAGAGAGAGAGAGAGAGAGAGAGAGAGAGAGAGAGAGAGAGAGAGAGAGAGAGAGAGAGAGAGAGAGAGAGAGAGAAAAAAAAACTTTCTTCTTTTTTTCTCTTTCATCCTTTTCATTATCATCTTTACCCACCACAACCTGACTAGCGCTGAGGCAACGAGCAGTGAGGAGGCGGGGCTGCGTACGCCTCCACCTCTACATTCACTAGATTACTCTGTTAGAATATAAACAAAATATTTATCTGATGGTTTTTGACGGCTCTTTCACAAACATTTCCTCATACAGGAAAACTTACACAATAATATTTTTGCAAATTAAAAGATCCACAACATTTATTCCAATATTTTTTTTCACTTATCTGTGACGGATATGGATTTTCGATCTTATGGGCGGAAAACTTCTACCAAATTGAGTTTGAAAAGCTTTTTGCCTTTTTTTTTTACGGAAACATTAGTCATATAGCAACCATGCATAGAAACAAAGTTATGGAGCTTGGTAACGTTTTTCTGATGCAGTGCTAACCTCTCCCATACTTTTGGAGGTTTGAGTCCGACTGGCGGTTGTTCTAAGCAACTTGTCTTTAACTGATAAAAAGTCGTCAACCCCAGCTGTTATGAAATTAGTCACTGGTGTGTCCTGTGTGACGAGGCGGCTACGACATACGACACACGACATGGATTTGACCACCATTGGCAGTTGTTCTTTACAGTGATAATACTCGTCCAATAGCCCTAACCTAATCTTACAATCTTGGAAATTTCGTGGAAATCTTGACACCTCCAAATCTATTGAAAATCAATCTTATATTAATTGATCTTCCTACAAACTAGTGTAGTCGATTTAGAATAAACGTCTAAATATATATACATACTGATAAACAGTCTCGTCTAAATACAGAACCTTCGTCAGGAAGGGGTTAAGGGAATTACAACGATAACAACACTGAAGTTTATTCATAGTCTCTGGTGAAATCATTATACATTTCATATATCTTTGTTTAAATAATCTGTATATATATATATATATATATATATATATATATATATATATATATATATATATATATATATTTATCTCCCTGTTCATGAATCAATGTTCCAAGAAAAAGAATACTTATTTGTCAAAATCAATGTTTCTTAAGATTATTTACTACTTGCACTTTGACGTAAAAAGCGGGAATGTAATCATTTACCTGTATTCAAAGGTAATAACACCGTTAAAGTAGCCAAGGTAAGGCATTCAGGGTTGAGAAGCCCAGTGGACTGTAAACCTATTACCACAATATTCCCTGTGGATTGTAAGGTGACCAAAAGACCAAAAGGGACGGAGTGAGAGGTCTTGGAAGCCCCTCCTCTGTATTCTCTCCTACACAAAGAAAGAACGCAGAAAAAACGCAATGAATGAGAGATGTAAAACAAAGATGACATAACCTTGCAAGTGATGGGTGAGGATAAGATGACGTCCTCGTGTAAATACTGTGTAGTGGCCCAGAATGGCATACCTGTGCGTGCTTGCCATCAGGTGTGTGTGTGTGTGTGTGTGTGTGTGTGTGTGTGTGTGTGTGTGTGTGTGTGTGTGTGTGTGTGTGTGTGTGTGTGTGTGTGTGTGTGTGTGTGTGTGTGTGTGTGTGTGTGTGTGTGTGTGTGTGTGTGTGTCAAGCTGGACCAATATAGCATCACAGCATGAGAAAAAAAAGGTTGCAATCGTTGAATTAATTACCTATCTTCACCACTTTCAACTATAGCACCAAGTAATCACTTACCCCTTCACACACATGCTCAACTTTCCCTACAATCGTACAATAATCAGAAAAGATTCAGTAATCATTAGATACAATAAACCCAGGCAATACACTGACTACACATGACAATACAGGAGTACAAAAGAAGAACAGACAGCAACAGTCCTACTAGACCTAACGAGGCTGTCCGTGTAGCTACATTACTACTAAATATCTACTTGATAGAGACGAAAGGAAAGCAAAGTGGAAGGCTCCTCCTCACCCACCCCTCCCTCCAGCCGAAGCTAGCTGGAAGAGGAGGTGATACCAAGTAGCATAGACAAACTATCATGGAATTTGTATAGGAAAGTGAGAAAACAGGAGTAATCTATGTTATTACTACCACTAAAAGTTACGCAGGAATGAACTACTTAATTTGCTTATTAAGCTTTTTCTTAAACGATTCTATTGTGTTACTGTTAACTAATTATGTTGGTAGAGAATTCCAAATATTCACGATTCTATAGAAGAAAAATGCTTCGCTTCGTTCAGTCCAAAACGCTTACCAATGGTCTTGAAGCCATTGTTACGAGTGGTGTTTGTGATATCGGTAGCTACATAGTCATTTATGTTAATATTATCAAAACCTTGGAAAATTTTAAATACTTCAATTAGGTCCCCTTGTAGCCTACGTTATATATTTAGAGATCTTTTTTACTTTGTCTAATAATTTTTTTTGTTTTACGTCTTAGTCTTTCATATTCTATCCTAGGGTTTTCGTTTTGTGATAGTAAATATTTATTGTGCGTGTTTACGTAATAATCCTGCCTCAATTTGGCTATTCCACCACTTTGGTTTATTATTTTTATGTGGACGTGTCTTACAAACTGGAACGCATAACTTATCGGGTTAAGACTGCCTTTCACGTAGAACAGAACACCTCCACCTTTTTTATTTTGTCGTTCGCAACTAAACTTTGAATAACTTGTCAAATTCCTGATAAAAAGTCTCTATTTTCTGTGTTTACCCAAGATTCCAATACAATACAAGGAATACAACTAACCATCACTTAATGGAAACACAGCTAGCGGGTCTTGATTCCTCTAAACACTCGTTGGGAGGTGGAGAGTGCTTGGAGTCCTGGTCAGGGAGGGAATGTGGGCTTATAGGTGTCTTGAACTGGTCGCGTATGATCCTCGAACTCCATCCAGGTGCTTCGCAGACAGGTAAAAGGGAAGGCCGCTGCTAACTGATGCTTCTCGGAGTGGGTGAGTCAACTGCTTCTAGAGATATCTTCAGTCTAGTTCTTTTCTGGGATTCTACCAATGGCTACACATCTCACCGCCTTCTTATATCACTTAGTTAAATAGTAAATATGTAAACTCACATTCTACTGCTTTTTAGATTATGGTTATAAATTGAAGATTAACATATTCACACAGCCATGGCATTTTGAAAGACTATACGCGTCCGTTTGGTGACGTGATCTTGTTGTCAATGATCACAGAAGTACCCGATACAGCGGCGTCCCCCTACGTGCGAGTGAAGCCGAAGAGAAGAACGACGCTGAAGAAACACGCGGAGAGCAGGACGAGGCTGGGGATTCCGTTGTTACTGGAACCATTATTGTTTACGCCGTCCTTCACTGCAAAAGAGACAGCGAAGTGAAATGAAACGTCAGATTGGATAGCTGTCATAAGGAATACTTGTACAGGAAAAAAACACAACCAGAAGCGTAACACCACAAGACCCACCACACTGCAGGTCCTCGAAGGTAGCATCTTGCCCTTCCTCCGGCTCCCAGGTGAGTGTGGTGCCGTTACATCTCATCACCGCTATGGTCACGTCACCCTCTGGTCGGTAGCCCCTTTTGCACGTCATGGTGGCCTGTCCGGAACAACTCTGAACATTAGTGGCCTGTATACAATTATAATCATATTTCCTTAACACATTTCTTAAACGCTCCTGAAGTAGGCTATAAATACCATGATATACTATTTATTGATCTATTTTCTACTTTTCAATTTAAAAAAATTTTCTTTATATTTTTTATCATTACTTTTATCTTTTTTTAGTGGACGCACCTTCGTTGTGTTTTTG
>JAPQNM010000040.1:3353728-3406228 GCA_029783475.1 Metacarcinus magister
CCAGTGATCGCGCGAACCACCTGTGACCGCCGCTGGTTCACATTAACAAGCCCACGCAAACGCCCACCAGACGAATACAATCATTTTATATAAGTCAAAGTTCAAGGCCAAGCAACTCCCAAAGTCCTGCTGAGTAACTGCCAATCGTTCGTCAAGCAGCGCGCGGGTCCTGCTGAAGGTTACAGGAAGAAGAAACGAAACAGGACTACCGCGCTTTGAATACTGGCACATCGCGGCGGGGCGGGGCGGGCAGGGGCGGGGCGGGGCTGCGGTGGTAATGGTGAGAAGTGAGCAGTCTCAAGTCACCAACCCAACTGACCAGTGCACTTGGACCTTTCTGCTGCTTTCTATTTGTGGGGCATGCTTTTCTATACGTGACCTTTGCCTGAAGCCTTGACCTGCCTCTCATGTTTGCGACACAATCATAGGTCAAATAGTGTCAGATTATTTCTTTTATGGTAAAATCACGTTCAATAAATGATGGTAAAAACAAGTCTCACAAAAACATAAGAGCAACGGTTACTGGAGTTACTTATAAGTGACCTGATAGTTCCCCTCCCGGAAGCAAATGCTAAAAGAAGGAAACATTAAGCAAACTAAACTGTTGCTTTCCTGTGGGTCGGCCTCTCGTTAATCATGTGGAAGAATGGCATCGCTTAAGTGATCATGCACACGCTTTCCCTCTCATGCATGATACAGTCACGGGTGGTAATTGTTGGTGGGGTGCAAATGACAGACTAAGGCGGTGCAGCCCTCCCTGCTCCACTCCCTCAAATCCCCACCCACTCTTTACTAAACTTTCCTACAGTAAACACAGCGTTGGGTTCGATACTCGGAAGGGTCTCATCGCCCGCATTCCCACTCATTCTTAGAGAACTAGGTAATACTGCCCATCACCCACGTGGTGGCCGATACACCTAAACGTGGGTTGAGATTTCCGGAGTGCATTAAGTCATCTACACAGTATTCGTGTATACGTAGAGTGAACAGCAAAATCACGTGGCTATACATGCTATTAAATAATCGCCTACCGGCCCGGGCCCTGCATGGGAGATTTACCTTTACTGAAGGACATCTGTGGGTGGAGAGAAAATGGGGTATCAGCTTGATATATTATGTCTGCTTGATAATAATGGTAAAGAACGTTATCAGACTTGTATTAAAGAAAAAATCAATAAGGAACTCAAAACGCATTTCTTGTCATTTTTCGTCCCCGGAAGGAATTTCGTAACATTGTCCAAGTTCGGAAGGTGTCCTCGCCATGGGTTTGGATTGTACATAGAAGTATTTCAATTATTTCCACCTCCTTATTTCAAAGTTTTTTTTTTCTTCCCCCCATTACGGAGAGCACAGATGCAACACGTACTCTCTTCCTCTGCCAGGTAGCGAAGCATAGACATAACTCAACATTAATTAAGTGTAATGAGCGTAACTTTATTGACCCTTCAGGAGCAAACGAGCCTTCTTTCCTCTGGGTCAATTATGATTCAAGGACTCGAGCGGGGTAGGGTTGGGGTTTCGGAAGTATAGGGCGCGTCATGAATGGAAGGAGTAGTGATAGCCAGGGTTCTCAGGCAGGGTCACTTCACAGGTGGAAACAGTCATACCCTCTTTGAGATGAGTGTGCCTTGTGACTTCCCATTCCATTGATTATCTTGTATATATATTGAGGTTATATGGCTATGGTTGGATAAAGTTAAGTTCAAATGCTTATGTGAGTGTTGTGTTTCAGGGTTCAGGACGGGGAAGAAAATTACACTTTTTAGTCACCGAGACTGTGCCTTTTTGATGTGTTTAATGATAGGATCCATTAGTGATAGGATGTGTTAGTGTTAGAAGGTGTTAATACTACCTTAGGGGGTGTTTAGTAGTTTACGAGGCAGAGGAGGCTGAGGAGTAGTGACTCGTCCTGAGGTTAGGCTGTTTATGGTGCATTGTGTTGTTGTTTTTTGTTGATAAATATATTTGTTAATAATTCGTCTCAGTTTGGTTGCTCCCTAGAAAGATTCAGTGCCTTAATTTTGATTACTTACTAAGAGTTACCCATTAAACCGGCTCGCTACCCTAACATCTAATAACACCTAAAAAGCTCCAGTGCGAGGGGGAACCTTACATAAGTACCCGCAGTACAACATCAATATAGCTAAGAAAACCGAAGTGTAAACATTCGTTATACAACTCGGCTCGCCTGACACAGTGAGGAATGTTTAAGTGAGCCTCGCTTGCCGTACACAATAGGATAACAACACCATAACAGGAAAAGGGAACACAGCACATCATACAAAGGATCAAGTCACTATAGGAACACTAAGGCGACATTAAACCACATACACCAGAAGGAAAAATTATAATAAGTGTACGAAGTAACATGATGTGTTACCTGTTGCTTGCTGCTCAGGTGGCGACGTGATCCTCACTGCCTGTCGGAACCTTACCTGACACCAGAACGCCTCGCACCTCGTACCTGGTGAACTAAGTGAGGGAGGCTCCACAGGCACTGTGAGAAATATAGTCGTGACGCGCACAGGTATGGTTGCCAGCTCGTCTTTACGCACACTCCCTCCCTCACCTTATCATGTCACTCTTGTTTTTTTTTTCTTTTCAATAAACACTTATAGGAACTCTGACTTGTGTTTTAGTTTATTTTTGTAACAATAAATAAATGATGACTACTTAAGGTGTGTTTTGCAGCACCACGGGAAGGTAAGAGTATTCGTTCTTAAGTTCCAGCGTTCCTCAAGGCAAACGCAGGACAAACACCTTGGTCGAGGCGCGTCAGATCACGCAGATATAATTTCCTGTGGCGTTACGTTTAGCCACAAGTATCACCAAGACACATGATCAAGTTAGGAAGATGTGGCTGAACATAACCAAGGAATGATCCACCGCTGACACTTATTCAACATTCGATTTTTTAAGGTTATTTAAAGATCAAATCTCAAGAAAAAAAGAAATATTCGAAACAAACCTACTTTCCTTGATTCTTTACCTCCACCTGTTGTTATTTTTTTTCTTCCCATCCCTTTCCTCTTATATTCTCTATAGAACCACACCCTAATCTCTCTCTCTCTCTTCCCTCCCTCCCTATTCTTGCCACATACACTTGGATATCATTGTTTAACTCCCTAATTCTCCCTTCACTACGAGAACAGCCAATTGTATTCACAGGTCATTATAAGGTTTGTCAGGTGTTCAATCCCAGCTCCTCCTCTGTTTATTTTTCATCGGCTGACACCTGACCAGCTTCTCAGTACTTCAAAACACGAGTATTTACACAACATCCCTCCTTCCTCCCCCACCCACAACCTTCAATGTCATTCATCCCTTTAATGGTGTTCACTTACATGCTTAATACAAATCAAACCGAGGAGAAAGTACGTAGGAATAAAATAAAAAGTTAGATAATATTAAGAAAGATTAAATTATTATTATTATTATTATTATTATTATTATATTATATTATATTATATTATTATTATTATGATGATGATGATGATGATGATGATGCTGATGCTGTGTGTGTGTGTGTGTGTGTGTGTGTGTGTGTGTGTGTGTGTGTGTGTGTGTGTGTGTGTGTGTGTGTGTGTGTTACCTACATGTTCTGTATGTGCTAAACGTGCATTGTATATACAACAGGTGGTGGTTTCCCCAAAACTACAAAGGTTCATTGCACTTATGCATCGGATAATAAAACCTTAATCTTTGTAAGTCATCAATGTTCAGAGATGGGCAGTAATGTACGAAACATATGTGCTTGGATACAAATTACAACTAAATTAAATACATTGTATTGCAATATCTATGTATAGTATTCAAATAAAATGTTATCATGCATATATGCATTTGAAAATATGCACCAGTAATATAGAATACTTTTCAATACATATTTTCATATACATCTATTTACAATTATATTAGAAAAAAATATAAATCATTCCTGGCTGAAATATATACTCATATTTGATCTAAGGTCTGGGAGCCACTCAGACTGAGTGACTCAGTGGGAGCCAACTATTGCGTATTTCAAGCATCGCCTGCACGCTCAAGGATGGTATGAGGGACACTTACGGCCATATGTTAAGCCAAATATAGGTTTCCCAAATTATAGGTACTACTTTTCGCACTATGGAAAGGGTAAACAGACCTTAATTTCAAACTCGGTATGTTAAAATCTGGTTTAGGGAAAGGAAGCGGTTGGTACTCCTGCTCCAAGCATATATGGGTGTCGATGAACAGTTGGTATGCCGCGACAACATTTATTTACATAATTTGGGCGGGAAAGATAAATTGTGTTGCATATGTCACATATTCGTCACCTATCTACCTACCTACCTACTAAAAACTAAAAAAAAATGGAAACCAAGAACAGATTTCGAACGAAATATATCACTGCTAATGAGCGAGATTTTCTATTAAGGTTTATAGAAGAGAGGAAAGGTGTATTGTTTGACAAGAGTCATGACTACCCCATCATTAATAACAAGAAAGAGGCATGGGAAGAAATAACAACATTGGGGGATTATTGAGATAAGTTTAGTCTACTAATTTTGAAACACTGACTATTTATTTCTGGGTAGGATATAATGCTTTTACAATGCTAACGGCATAACAGTTACCATTTTGAAATATACAAAACAAAACATATCCCTGCGCTAATGTAACCTAACCCTCCGTGGCTAACCTAACCAAACCAATCCTTGCAGGGCTAATGTAACCCAACTCTAACCATCCGTGGCTAACCTAACCAAATCTATCCTTGCAGGGTTAATGTAACCTAACTAACCCTCCGTGGCTAACCTAACCAAACCTATCCTTGCAGGATTAATGTAACCTAACTAACCCTCCGTGGCTAACCTAACGCTAAGTTTATTTCAATATTATCCCAACATTGTTTAATTCTGCTGGTTATGGGCCTCAAAGAACTCAACAACAGCTGAAGAAGATATGGGAAAACTCAAAGGGGAAGTAAGTAGTGAATAATTGTATTTAATTTTCTTTTTCTGAACCAACATTCGTTGACTAAAATTATGTATGGTCAAAATTTCTCAATACATGAGACATTGAAGTATTTAACTTCTGAATAGGCATTTCAAACAATAAAAGTGTTTTCTAATACTACAAATAGACTCCTCATGGGGTCCTGACAAGACAGACATCCCCGGGTGTTGATGTTGACTCGAACTCCAATATAGGGTGTAGCAGCGTCAGTGTTTAGAAATTTACGAATTGTGTTCGTGTTGAGATATTTTGCACACAAGAACTTTCCTTATTTTTTCACAAATATCAGACTAGCATAGGTATGTTTTAAATTGGTAAGTAGTTCATTTGACGATAATAATTACATTTAGGGTTCCCGAAAGACACACCGAAGCAGACTAAAAAGGAGTATTGGAATTCTTTCCATAATTATAGTATTTCCCAAAGTATAGGGCCGTGATTACATTTTAACATAACGAATTGAGTATAGACCCTAGAAGATAGACCCTATATTTGGCTTAACATATGGCCGTAACTTATTACTGACTCTCCTCACTGATCAGAACTAGCTACAACCACTTGAAAGAAAGGTAATGAATATTGTAATTAGTCACGTTACAGCTGTTCATTTTTGGGATCAGAATTATATTAGCATTTTAAAGTAAGTGTTCATGATATAAATATTAACACTATTTCATCCTTTCTTCAAACTAAGGTAGATAAGCTTGAATTAAAGTTTAATATGTACAAAAGTCACGTAGATGAAGAAATAACATCTATAGCTTGAGGAGCAGGATGGAAGAGTCGATTTTTTTTGTTAAACATGTTCCATGTTTTCCTCGTTTTTGTTTATGTATTTACCACGTAGAAAAATGTTAATCAACACTTGTCCGCCGTAAAAGATATTCTTATGACTTTCAGATAAATTTCTCCAATGAAATTGGGGTGAACAGTATTTAGTATTTAAGTACATATTACACGATTTAAGCCCATCACTTAATGACTATAGCAAAATTTTCCACACAAAAAAAAAGGTATGGTATCTTGTCTGGTTTAGTTAGACCGTTGTAAGTGTAACAATAACACAACATCCAGACCAAGACCAATGTTTTGATGTGTCGAGTTGGCGCCTCCGTGGCATACTAACAGGTGTTACATGGTGCTTGTATTCAGTATTAGTGATTCATATTGGGTGGCAGCCTTTTATTACATTAACCTAGTGTGTGTTGAGCAGGAGTGAGGTGAGGTGGAGGGAGTAACAAGGTAAGTGGTGGTGGGTGCGTCATACTGTTCACCTAGACATACTGTTCACCTTCACCTCACCACTCGTCGCTCTTCAGGTGAGATAAGGTGATAGGAAGGAGGCTTCACATGTACAGGACGTCACTGTGACCTCATATGCAGTGAAATGTGTGGTTGTTAAGAGAGCTGAAGTAGTACCCCAGAGCCAGAATATAGCCATCATAACGACGTCATATTAAAATGTTGAGTTTAAAACAGCTATATATTAATGGGGAGTTTAAAACATCAAAAATGCAACCCAACAATATTGCGAAAGTCAAGGAGGAAATATTCAGAGGTATCATACTTTAAGATTTCGAGGACATGAAAATGTTTTGCAAAATGCAGCTTGACTTCAGACAAAGATCATGTTTCACAAATGTACTATATATAGTCACTAATAATTTTTGACAAACATGCATGATAAACCACCCACTTTGATTTAACAAATGTTTTTGACACAGTGTCACATACGACTAATAAGCAAGCTATGTATAACTGGCATTGGAGGAAATATTTGGGTGCGTCATTCAATAAAAGTCAAAATTAATTTATCACATAGACAGGATGGTCCTAAAGGCAAACCTCATCTTTGTCAACATAGTGAGAACTTTCAAAAACTGGACATAGGAAGATTTGTTACCATATATAGAACTTCTGTATGACCTCATCTGGAATATGCAGTAAGAAAAGAAAAATAAATTAAGTATTTTGAGAGGAAGTTCATCCATTGTAAGTGCTAAGTCTAAACGGGCCTTATCTTTGCAAAGCTTTACTGTATATTCTATTTTACTTATTCATGATTATAAAGCAATGTTGTGTGTTCCTCAGACAGCAAGATGGGGTTACAGGAGTACAAAGATGTGATCGCCACTATAGCCACAATTGTTACCATCATTCAGTTCCTTAGTGGCACGGACATTTGCCGCAAAATTATCAAGCAAGGCTCCACCGGGGACATTTCTGGCTTCCCCTTTGTCGGGGGAGTGTTCTCAACGAGGTGAGTGATGGAGTACAGGAACAAGAATCACTGGCCGTGTTTTACTGATTGTTATGCTATTATCCTTTTGACATGAGTGTAGACATAGTTTGAGAAGTAAATTGAATGAAACAAAATCATACCTAGCTATGGACAACATTAGTTTTCTATTGCATTGCTCACATTCAATTTTGATGTGCTAATTGTAATATTAGAGATTGAGAAATGTTTGACATTTCAAGTTGGAGTACATTAAGTGTTTTGGGAATGGTGTAAACTGAACACCTGACATCCATCACTGTATTTACCTGAAGAAGGGATGTAAAAGTATTAATAGTGATGATAATGATGATGCCTATGATAAGTAAGCAGTAAGACTGTTCCTTTCTACACACAGCTCATGGGTCACCTACAGCCTTCTCCTAAGGGATACTTCCATGTCCGTCACCAATATTGTGGGAGTCACCTTGCAGGTAATATTTTCCCTTTCTGTGCCTTGATCTATATATATATATATATATATATATATATATATATATATATATATATATATATATATATATATATTGAAGTGTAGTGGTTTGGAATCAGGCTTTATGTACCATTTAAGTTGGCTGTTCTCTGAAGTAAATGAGTGTTAAGTACTTGTCCATCAACTTGAATTCTTATCAATGTCAGGTTTTATAGTTTGTTTTCAATCCCTTATACTTTTGGTGGATAGCAATTCATAAAGTATATGATTTTTATTGTTTTATAACATTATTGATATTTGTTAATTTATAAATTAAGCCTGAGTTGAAGTGATGTGTGATGCACTTAATGCAGTTGAACTTCTGTTAAATGTTCATAAAAAAGTAACGCACAGGAAAGTCAAGAGTAACTGATGCGCCATTGATGTGCAACAACATGTTAACTAAACAGTCATAAGCACCGGAGAATCTTGGGCTAGTTAGAATAGAATCATTGTTTCATCTTCGTTTTGGATCTGCAATTGAGTTATGATATTTCTCTGTTTGTCCCTCTTTGTAGTGGCATCTGACATGAAGCTGCTAGGTAGGTTTGCATTTAAACTTTGCAGTCACACTCTTATTCCTGATGTATACTATTCATAATCATCTCAATCATGACCCTTTTTACAAACTGCACCTTGGTTTGTGACAACAAAGTAAACAGTTTTGAAACAGCATTCAGATGTTCCATTTGCTTATGCTCACAGCCTCAGTAGATAACTACATTAACAAAACCTTTGCCTGTTTTCATGTAGCATCAGCCCAACTCACATTGTGTTGACTGCATTTACGTGCTAAGGCTTTCCAGATCAGAGCCTTTTTCATTGTCTCAGCCTTTCTGTTACGTATCATCACTTTGCATCCTTTCACTCTACTACTGTAAATGTTCAGACTTTACTACTATGATTATTTTCCTCTGAGAACCTCATCGGCCCTAATTATATAATGCTAATGAATGTGTTCTTGCATGGGCATGTCTCTCCTCACGAATGCCTGAGCTGTATATATATCATACTTGGTGCCATGATAAATTCAGTAAGATGGGTTTAGTTCCGAAATTAGGAGATAGCTTTTCAAAATCACCTTCCAGACTTTTGCCTTTACTTAAGAAGATGTTTCCTTTCTTAGGAGTTTCTTTTAGAATTTCAGTGGTCAGAGAAGTACATTTTGTTGAGCATTCATATCACACCTGTGTTCTGCAAATTATCTTGAAATACAACTATGTATATATATTTATGGCTATAGGAAAGTCAAAACTTTACCCCTCTATCTTTACTGGTAAAAGGAAAAACTAACAGTAAATAACAAGGCAGTATTTTGTGTAGAATATAGATGAACCTGATTGGAGTGTTCTGTTCTCGTCTCAGGTGCTGTACCTTTGTATCTATGTGAAGTACTGTATTGCCACAGTCCCTTGGTTGGCTGTACGGAAGCAGATGTTAGTTATGACGGTGCTGATGATTACCATTCAGTACTACGTCTTCCTCTCAGGTAATGTAATGACTATGTTTTGAGGAAACACAGCTTTTATCAATTTTATTATCATTATTACTTTTACTTTTCTTTTCTCTTTTTGTGTCAACCAGTTAGCTTATTGGTCATCTATACAATTAAATAATCGTGGTGCTCCATGAGGACTTTCTCCATGAGATCACTTTCAGGTCCTAGTAAGTGACAAATCAAGACATCCATTGTATATATAGTTGTGTGGAATGTATGTTTTGAAGGTGACAGTAATGATCATGTGACTTACATTTACATAATTATTTGTTCTGTTTTGGATGGACTTCCTACTTTTCAAGTTTGGAAACTCCCATTCTGTTTAATTAATGGTTAATGGAGTTATTTATTTTGGTTTAATTGCCCATTCCTTTTTTCATCTGTTTTTCTATTAAAGCAGAAAGAGCAAACTTACACTAATGCAGTGTTTGTAAGTTATGGTGCTTCTCATTTTTTATAGCAAGAATGGTGTATTGATAATGATGGTGATGTGTAGTCTTCATCTCTGTCATTCTCAAAGTATATATGTATGTAAACATAAAATAAGAGACAAACACTAGGTATGCATTTCAATGAATAGGAGATGACAACATGACCTTGGTGTTTGCAGGTGACGAAACTGAGACCATCAAGACACGAATAGGTCTTGTGTGTTGCCTGGCAAGCATTGTCTTCTGTGCCTCACCACTCATCTCTCTGACCGAGGTGTTCCGCACACAGAGCACTGCCTCATTGCCCTTCCCCCTCATTTTCACCACATTCCTTGTCACTGGTCTGTGGTGGATATATGGCATTACCATCCAGAACAACTTTGTCAAATATCCCAACTTGATTGGTTGTGGTCTCTCCGGCTTCCAGCTATTTCTCTTCATTGTGTACCCCAGCAAGAGAAAAGGTAATTAGGCATTTTTTTGGTGTGATACGTGCATGCATATTCCTTCCTCTTCTTACTAACCCTTTTATTTTTGTGCTGGATGGGTTATGGTAATTTTTTTTTTTTTTTTTTTTTTTTACATTAAAAGGGCAATGGCTAAGGGAAAACAAATAAGTAAAAAAAAAAAAATCCCGCTTGTCGCCAGACCCTGTAAAGAGGACAGTAGGAGAATAGAATGAAGGGGTGGAGATCCAGTTAACATTAGAGGTGTCTTGACACTCCTCTCTTGAAAGAGTTCAAGTCATAGGCAGGTGGAAAAACAGACAAAGGAAGAGAGTTCCAGAGTTTACCAGTGTAAGGGATGAAAGAGTGAAGATACTGGTTAACTCTTGCATTAGGAAGATGGACAGAATAAGGATGAGAAGAAGTAGAAAGTCTTGTGCAGCGAGGCCGCGGGAGGGGGGGAGGCATGCAGTTAGCAAGTTCAGAAGAGCAGTCAGCATGAAAATAGCGGTAAAAGATAGATAAAGATGCAACATTGCGGCGGTGACTTAAAGAATCAAGAAAGTCAGTTAGAGGAGGAGAGTTGATGAGACGAAAAGCTTTAGACTCCACCCTGTTTAAAAGAGCTGTGTGAGTTGAGCCCCCCCAGACATGAGAGCCATACTCCATACATGGGCGGATAAGGCCCCTGTACAGAGCAAGCAGCTGAGAGGGAGAGAAAAATGGACGCAGACGCCATAGGACACCTAACTTCTTGGAAGCTGATTTAGCAAGAGTAGAGATATGAAATTGCACAGTAAGATTCACCATATATGGAATAAAAATAATTAAACAAGATTCGGGTGTAATAGGACACTCTTAGGAAGAGGAAGGCCAGTTGTAAGATGGAAGGATAGGGAAAGAGGTGCTGATAGAGGGGGAGGGTTTGAACAAGCAAGGAGGGAATGTCGGGATAGAGAGAGGTGGACACCCTTCTGCCGTGGCCATTCACTTGGGGATCGGTTCTGGATGGAACGAGGTGTCAGGACCTATAGATGGATATACAGTGTAATTGTATATCCAGAAATCAGATATAATCAGTACATCCACTCAAGTAACTGTAAGGTTGGTGAATGTGGACTCCAAAAAACTAGTCTGTGGAGCAAGGGAAAGAAAACTTGAAATGCAAGAGATAAGAAGGTTTGCATCAACCAAGTGAGTAGATATGAAGGTCTCCTCTGTGACCACATTGTTAAGGCTTGTTCTGTTGACTCAGTTTCTGGCACAGCAGTTTTTTTTTTTCTTCAGTTATCACTGCACCTACCATGTGAATCCATGAGTTATATCTAATAGGTAACTATGTACTGTAACCTTGCTTATGTTGCACTTTGTGTGTCCCTCAATGATAATTCTGGAAACCCAAACCTACTTTCATAATGAGACCGTAACGTATAAAGCATCAGTTTATATCTTTTTTATATTGTTATGAAATTGTAAGCCAGTAGTAAGTAACAGTGTGGCTGCTCCTATTGAATGAAATTTGGTATTTTCTTTCCACTTTTTTAGTTATTTCATCCCTTGAATTTAGTCTTAAGGATGATAGTAAATTTGGGACTTCTACTCACTTATGTGTTACTTCCTATAACCCATGTCAACTAACTATTTGCTGTTATAAGTATTTTTTGTAACTGCACCAAAGAGTAAACGTGTTTGCTTTGGCACACATCTTCTGTGCACGAATCATTGTGGCAGACAACCAAAGGCCTGGTTAAAGTGGATGAGAACTGTGCAATCACTACCAGCTTTACTACTTGTTTTCAATTAATTGTTTTGCTCAATATAGTGTACAGTATCAATCTACTGGAAAAGCTTTAAAACATATGTACACATTGAAGAACTAATATAGCTTACTTGAGGTGCATACACACACCCTTGCTGTCCCTCTGCTGCATCAACACTGGGCACACAGTGAGTGGAGGCTGTGACTTCAAACCGACCACCAAGGGTTCCTTTTTTATATTTTTTAACTCCCAAATCTTTATAGGAAAAGCTAGAGTATATATGGAAACTGAACAATTTGTATTGGTCACAACGAATCACATTCACTTGATATTCAGTTTCCGTCAATAACATAATGATCCATTAACTACCCAATCATTGCCTTCATTTCATATGATAGGATTAAAAGTGAATGAATAATCCACCCGAATTAGGTAACTATAGACCATATATTTGTGCTAGAATTAATGAGAGTACTACCTCTCTCATATGAAAGGAAGGAAGGGAAGATTTTCAGACCAGTCTGTCAATAGATATGGCTCATGGAGGATATAAATACCAACCACCATCTTCTGCCACCTTCTTCAGAAAATTGCATGTTGCTATCTTCTACCTCAATAAGTAAGAGTTAGATTATCCTTTTCACTGTACATTAAAGCTGTTAATTGTTAATAATTGTGCCAAGTTAAGTCAAAAATCATAATGTGGGTTGAGGGGCCCTCACCGTTAGGAAGCTTGGTTTAAGTTAGGTTAGATTGATAATCTTAACGGGGGATTGAAGGTGGCAGAGCCCCCATTAGGAGGTTAGGTTTAAGTCACGTTAGATTAATAATCCTACCAGAGGGTTTGAGAGGGGCTTCACCCCTGTCAACCACTACGAATAAGACATGAAGTAAGGGAGGTGAAGGGTAATGGTGTGTGGCCTTTGTTGTTCTCATCTACCAAGAGGAATCGAGCTTAACATGGGTTCTTGGACATTATTAAGAATTACAGTTGTATAATTTTATGAAGAAGGTTTAGTGATCTTCAGTATCTCTACCAAATACTTTTTTCTCTTTTGAAGACTGTATTTTACTTAGTGTCTGTCAGCTATTTTTGTTGTGACAGCCAAAAAGCAAACGCGTTTATTTTACGGTGCAACCACAAAAAATACCTGGTGTCACCTTAGAATAAATACTACATTCTCATACTCACAGTAGGAATGAGATGTTAAGGGTGTGGTGATATTCTTCTTGAAATCTGTTAATTATATTTCAGATAACAGTTTCCCGTAAGAAAAACTCAAATGTGAGTAAACTATGTTGAAGGATATTACATTTACTGTGTGTGTTTGTTACAATGTGCTCTTTGGGTGAAAGTTGGATTTCACTACCACTTCCTATGGCTAGTTATATCACTTCTTTACATCTAAGCTTTTTATGATGTACTTATTTGGGAAATAAACCATATTACATTTTCATTTGCTTATATAGAGATTATTATAAGTTGTGGTCAATCGCTTGTTGGAGAGAGTGACGGGTGAGTGTTGGTGAGACTAACAAGGGTTATCTTGGGAGAAGTTGTTGAGATTAGGGAGAATGGGTGTTGTTGGGTGGTATTGGTGTTATCTGTAGTTTGTGATAGCACCTTTAGTGTATCATTTGTAGTCTTTTACTCAGTGATCCTCCAAGTAATTTGAGGCATTGAGTGTTACCAAATTGGGCTCGGGACTACAAACTGTAATTAAAGCAAGCCTTGGGCATTGGCTGTAATTTGGTAGTAGAGTGCAGCCTCATTATCCTCCATTACGGGTTACTACAGTTGTTGATTTTGTGGAAATTACAAAAGCTAATCAGCAGGCACAGTGACCTCTTGAAGTAGGACATTTTGTTGTCTTGAGAGGCAGCAGAGGCCAGTAGTCCCTTTATTAAGGAACATAGTACATGGCAGTTTAGTATCAAATGTATTTTTTTCTAATAATGGCTGAATCCTTGTTATTAGAACTTTATACAGGTGTCAACAAGTTGTAATTAATTTATCCATCTCCCCCCCCCTGCCCGTCCCCATTAAAAAAAATGTCTTAAAATTTTGTTTTCAATTATTCAAGACAATCATCTGCCGACAAGCATGTGTAACATTATACAAAATGTCTAGTTGCATGGCAACATTGTCAAAGAGGTGCTATGGGAAGTTTATGTATGGTTGTAAAGTATTGTGCCTTCACTTTTTAATATATCATTAAGGGTCTGTGCACACCATCAACTTACAAATGAAGGTGAGTGAGTTGTCATGGGAACAATGTACTGATGATTACTTGCATTCAAGTCTTGCAGATGTTTGCTCGTTTGTTATTATTACTGTAAAAGTTACCCAAGAGGGTAGTAGAGTAAGATCCGATGAGTGTCTGGGCAAGCTGAGTCTTTAGTGGTGTATGTGTTCATCATGGTGCACATAGGCCTACTAGCAAGTAAGAACAGTAATTGGAAACAAGTGTTTCCTTTGCTTTATGTTTGTGTAGTAATAGTCTGGTCAAGCTATGCTTTCAGAGTTTTCTCTGCATTTATACTTAACCTTCTGTATTTCCTTGAAATAATAAATACATGGTTGGAACCATGACATTGTGGTTTGACTGATCACATTATGTAGGTATGCATAATTTACAAGCTCATTGCAGATATGAAGCATCTTATGTAACACGTTATCCAGAAGCTGATCCTGCCTCTCGGGTTACCTCTGAAAGGGATAGCCCATGGTGGAGGATGCCAAGGGGATGCCCACAAATTTTATGGTTGGGGTAAACTGATGCCTCCTGCTGAGAGTTACTTGGTATGGGAAGGAGGCTTGCACGGGGTGATTGCCGGAGCTGGCGTCAGAGGGTTGGCGAAGCAAAGCGCCCCTCGGCATATGCATATGAACAAAATTTTCTAACAAGTTCATATGGTAATCAATGAATGTTATTTCCATGGATGAGGAAAGTACAACTGAATGACACTTACAGGTCTATTACACTCCTTACTAATAAAGCCTTTTGTACTAACCCACTAAGCTGCTACCTGTCATCTCTACTTCACCTTTACATTGTCCAAAATAATACACAACATCATTCTTGCAACTTTGATAACTTTCCTTAATGAGGCAACTCTGCAACTCAGAATATAGCATTGTGGAACAAAATTATCATAGATCCAACAAAATGTGATACACGTTCTAAAAGTAATTATCGGTAAGGTGAAGCATGGAAGGATAGCAAAACAATTTAAATATCTTTCAATGAAGAACTCAGGATGTCTTCTGAGAATTAAGTAAAGGAACAAGAATAGGAATAAATTTGTAAAGGAAAATACAGCTTTATCAAAGTATGCTCATATCTCAAAAAATGAAGGATAAGAAATTATACTTGTACTCTATAACTAACTAAAATAATAGCTTAAATTGGCTTGAATTCTGTTTGTGTCTACCACTATAGAAAATAATAGAGAACATAGTGCAAGGGATGTTCATCTTTATGAGCATGACAAGGAAGGGTTTAGTTTACAATGTTTTGACATCTATGCAATCATATATTTCCATGACTTTCCAGACGCCGTGACAGGCGAGTCAAGGAACGTGTAGGTGAGCAGGATGCATGCGGCTGTCTGGACCCACCCAACCTTGCCTCATACTGATACTAATTCTGGTGTATATTTCAAATAAGAGGTATATATTTTGTATCAGAATCTGAGACACCTTTTGTGGTGAGTTTTAAAACTAACTAATGTGCAATTGTGTGGACAAGTGTGAGTGTTATGATGAAGTGAGTCACAGTTAGTCATAAGGGCATGTTCTTCCCTTCAGTAATGTGATTATATTTCACTTCAGATACAGGATTTTTTTTATATTAAAACTTGTTTTCTTTCAGCAGTGCATTAGAGGAGTAGATATAATTATTCAAACAAAAAATCATGATTTTTTAAAGGTACTTCCTCACAACGAAGCATAGTGGATTAGTAATCAGAGCTTGCATCAAAAACTATTTTACCACATAAAAGTGTTCAAATTACAGGACTCAATAGGTAACAGAATTATCATGAACTTTATATGTGCGTATTTGTACTTAATAAATGTAGGTATAGCAAAGTATATATGTGGATGGCATTTCCTCAAATATATGTTATTTACAATGAAATGAGGTGTAGAAATATTTTTCTTAGTATGTATAAGAATATTACCACTGTATTCACTGCTGGTCGTAAAAGGCGACCAAAAGAGACAGAGCGAGGGGTCTGGGAAGTCCCTCCTTTGTATTCTCTCCTGCTAAAAGATAAGGCACAGATGGGGAAGGGAGAGTAATGTCTCTCCGAATCCTAAATGCCTTGTCTTGGCTAGTCCCTTTAAGGGGCCAGGCATATACATTGATATTGTTAAGTTTTGGGTGTGCAGACTTAGGTCATCTCACTCAATGATCATAAAGGAAGCCAAAGGTCAAGCTTCACAAAATAAATATTTTATTTGTTTCTTTGAACAGGGAATTATCCCACATGTAGGTATTCAGGTGTTACTATGTGCCTTATTCATGTTATATAATGATACCCCATTGAGGTGGTGTGTATTAGTGTATACATACATTTAGACGTAAGTTTCATGAGGTAGTCAGTGTATGCTTTTTACAGAGATTTTAATCCTTTATCACCATGCTGTGAAAGACATACTAGTTGATGTATGGATGTAACAGGAACCATATCTTAAGCTATGACTTACTTATTAGTCATGAAATACACTGTTGCAGACATGACAGTGAAATATGTAAGTCATCAGATGAAAGGAAGTTAAATGAAACCTTAATGGAATGTGTAGAAATAGAGCCAAATGATATTCATGTATATTAATTTACTTTCTGCTGCACTATTCCATTAGTTTGTCATGAGCTGTGGGTCCCACGGCATCCTCACACTAGTATCCCATCGAACCCCAAAGTGTTACGTGTACAAGATAGTTTTGTTAGTAATATCTAGCTTACCAGAAACAATCCTATTTAGGACCAAAAAAAGCAAGTGTTTAAGATGATTAACGAAGAGATGTGTCAGGTGCAAGAGTGCACCTGACACATCCCTCTCCTCTCCTCTTCTAGTCACAACATACTAATTCATTTGGTTCAGAGAGGGAAATCATGGTAGCTTTAGTTGGTTACTTTTAAGAATAGTGCTAACCTCCTTGAAGAAAAGTACCTTTATACTGAAGTGTGCCTTAGATTAGAAGTACTACTTAGGTTGTCACTAAGCATCTGGATCAAACAATTAATAAACAAAACTATGAACGGTATCACTAACTTACTACCAGTTACTTTATTTTAACTTTTCAGCGGATTGTGTTCAAAGATACTTAATATTTTGAAGACTGTAGTTTTCATTAGTGAGATGCCATTGTATAGCATCAGAGAACCCTTATCACCTCACATTGGTTATTGTGATGATAAGATTCAGACCAGTACTCCAACAATTGGTATTAAATGTCTTCCTTTTTATACATGTCTTAATTTTAGTATTGGGTGGTAGTTTTTTTTACATAAATATATTGTGCCAGATTCATGGGTGTAAACATAATTGAAGCACATAAAACTTTCAAAATGTAAACATAATCAAATATAATTGTGTAACATTGGTGGTTATGTAAGTTCATTATGTGTCAATAACTTGGGACCAGATATGTAGTAAATTGTGAAGGCTTACTGTGTGAAATATTATAATTATTTATGAGTGTTATTCAGTGTGATTTTAGCCAATAAGTTTGTTAGCTCTCTCCTCTCCTCTCCTCTCCTCTCCTCTCCTCTCCTCTCCTCTTCTCTTCTCTTCTCTTCTCTTCTCTTCTCTTCTCTTCTCTTCTCTTCTCTTCTCTTCTCTTCTCTTCTCTTCTCTTCTCTTCTCTTCTCTTCTCTTCTCTTCTCTTCTCTTCTCTTCTCTTCTCTTCTCTCTCTCTCTCTCTCTCTCTCTCTCTCTCTCTCTCTCTCTCTCTCTCTCTCTCTCTCTCTCTCTCTCTCATACATTACTTATGTTAAATCGGTGAATAAGTCGCATGCTGTTTTTCACCCTTTTAATTTTAATGTTTGGTGTTATGTTATCAAGGGTTGCATACATTTAGTCATTAAGTTCTGTTCATTAGAGTTTTCGTGTTATGCTATAAAGTATGGATTCTCAGCAGAGCAAAGAATTTTTACTTTCAAGGCTTTATTTCTGCTGTAATCCTTGTACTACTATATTCAGACGTGTGTTTTATTATTTTTTTCATGTGTGCTTCAGTATGTATGTTTTATTAAAATCCATTTATTTAGCTATTCATTTGATTTTATTCTATTTTATTTATCATTATTATTCATCTTTATCTTTTTTTGGTATATTTTTTTTATCAATTTATTAATTTTTGTATTTTTGATCTATTATTATTTTGTGTTTGTGTGTGTGTGTACATGACGATTGGTTACATGCACAAGAATACATACTACATAAAAGTACATACTTAACTACTTTTACACAAGTGTCTTTCTATTTCTGGATTTTTGTAACGGAGCAATCTCATACACACTTACTAGGAGCAGCAGCACCCAAGTCAAGGGTTAGTTACTTCCTCTACCTTCCTAACCCACCACTGAGTTGTTGTCTGTGAGATATCAACAAGTATTCATATGAAATAAATAGTTTTGAATAATTCTCTTATTATTTTATCCTGATGGAAGTTAGTGTCAGTAGGTCATAAACAAAACAGTAACGCAAGTAAGACACAAACACAGCTTTCACTGCTGGTTTCCTCGTGTCTGGATGGATGGAAGAAGATAATAGCATACAATAGATTCAGTGTTTCAGCAGATATAGTAATCTGCTCACCGTCAGTGATGCCATTGTTTAGTACATTCCACAATCGTTCCCAAAGTCCTCAGTTTTATTGGTGCGGCAGTCTGTAGATTATCACTATCAATATTGACGTAAATACAGGGATGTGATGCGTGTTCACATAGCAGGAAGGGCTGGTGAATGACTGTTGAGACATGAGCCAGTGAAAGTTCAAGGCCAACTCGAACTAGGAAACAGTAGACAATATGGTAGGGTTAACGAAGGAGTCCTGCCCCTCTCACCAAGAAGCTGCTCTCAGCCAGGATCGAACTCGCAACCTTGAAGTCACGAGCCAAGCACTGTACTGTACCAGAGCCACCCGGCCCCATGTTGTGAATAAGACCCCTTGATCCCCTGTGTGCGTGACTAATTTAATGCGCTATGTTGAGTGGGATGCCCATCTCTTCTCTAGGGGCCTAGGAGCTAAATGAGAGAAGTGTATGTGTATGTGCAGTGATAAGATGACATGAGGTGATCAGTATAACGCTAACACACTGTTAGAGCATGGTGGCTCGGTAAGTCACGTAGACTGTGATAGAAGTGACACAGCTGAACTATAACTAACTACATAAAATGTCAGATTTACTACTACTACATCATCATGATCATGATCATCATGATATGGCAGTAAATCTACCCCGATAAACAATATGGTCTTGTCTCCTTTCACGTTGTAGCCCGTGTTCACCTCGCACAAAGGAGCTACGGGACGTAAGCCGGTGTTGTGACCTTGCACTCTCTCTACCTAGTTATATTTTAACATGATTACGCCACACCTTGACGGGTAAACAGGCGAAGGTATATATTGTTTTTTTAATGAGATGTTATAAGAAAAGAAAAAAAAAGAAAAAAAAAAACATGACATTATAAGATGTAATCGCCTCACCAAGTGGCCATCAGCCACCATTCATCCATCCATACATATAGTTTCCCTTGTTATCATCGCCCATACACTGAGTCCTGTGAATACAATAAAATCCTTATCCCGCCTTTCGTCTCTTCTTTGACCTCACTCAACGCATTCTGACCCTTGAACCAATTTCCAGTTTTATCATTTCAGCGGCATGGACTGGCCCTCTACGTACCCACCTTTACAAACTCCCTCCGCCAGGTGAACACACCCGTGGTAATATGATAGGTTTGAAAACTTTCAAAAAGACTTCCCTTCAAATATTACTCTGGATCAGTTGTTCTCAGACACAATGTAAGAACATTCAATGAAAAGGCCCAATGAATACATGATTATCAATGACAGTTGTATATCAAAACATCCACCTCTGTAGTTCTTCTTTAAAGTTTAATAATTGAATATTTAGTGTGTGGAAGATGGAGTTGTGTGTATAATCAACACTTGTTGCATGGAAATCCCTCAAATGAATGGCAATGACAGTGTCCATTAACAAACATGAGACAGCCTCTCTTGGCTAGAGTTCAGTGGTCTCTTAATCGTGTCCATATACTTTAGCTTGCACACACTAGTTTTTTCACCCTTCCACCGCCTCACCTGTGTCCCTTTATTGTACAGTGAAACGCACCCGACTGAACTTTTTGTTACTTGTCAGACGGAATCGTGCCATACCAGCCAGCGTAAGATGAGTGACAGGGGACAGAGGATGTCAGCGTTAGCCGAGCCGACCGACCGCGGAATTATACGAGCGACCTTGCCTTGCTTTACACTGTCACCTCGGCTCAGTGGCGGGGTGGTGGAGGCAGCGGCAGGACTCGGGCGACGATCGACTCACTCCCCACAGTATTACGGCACTATCGTCACCCGCTGGTGGGGCCGTCGACCCCTCGTGTCTCAGTTCATTGTTTACTCAACGCAGAGAAAACGATTAAATTTGTTATTACCGTTTATATAAATGGCAAAAAAAAAAGTAGTGACACGCTTCGCCCAGTTGGTCGCGTCTCGTGGTTTACATTGTTAATGCTGCATCGTGACTTGAAAGAGAGAGAGAGAGAGAGAGAGAGAGAGAGAGAGAGAGAGAGAGAGAGAGAGAGAGAGAGAGAGAGAGAGAGAGAGAGAGAACAGTATTGAAGGTAGCAAAAGAACAACAATATGGTGGAACAACAACAACAAAAGCCTCCTGGTGATGGAGGAACCGATGTGATGAACATTACGAAAATAGGTAAGTGTCTCTTGCCTTGCTTACGTACACCATTACTGAGAGAGAGAGAGAGAGAGAGAGAGAGAGAGAGAGAGAGAGAGAGAGAGAGAGAGAGAGAGAGAGAGAGAGAGAGAGGGGTCATTATTCACCCAGTATTGTTATATTCATTATGTTCTACAAATGAAAGCAACAAAAGATTTTCATCATATGTATCATTATCATCATATTTAAAATTCTTTATTCTTATTCTTATGTTTCCTTCCCAACCATTCCTCCTCCACGAAAAACAACAACAACACAACCATTATATAAAGATCACTCCCACCACCACCACATCATCATCGACACTCCTACCCAACAACCAGATTTGCCTGTCATCATCATCTTCATCCTTGATTCCTACGTAACTAAGTCATTCAATTCGTGCTCCCTCCCTAACTGACTCGAGCGATGACAATACAAAAATATACTTAATAAATTTAGCTATGTAGATCTTGGACAATAATACGACGCAATAAAAGTGACACTAATGACATTCTGAATACGTAAAAAATTGATAGAATGTTGAAACGACCAGTTTTTCGTATAATTGGACACGAACGGGAAGCTTAGGGTAATAAATAAATAAATATATAAATGAATGAATGAATAGAAAAGAGGTAACGTCAATTATTCAGTTCTCCGTATAAGGGAGCGACAAGTAAGGAAAACAAAATACACAATCTTTCTCTCTCTCTCTCTCTCAGTAAGGCTTCCCATCACCACGCCCTAACTGCGCTACTTAACGAACAGCTTCAAGAAGACAAAATTAATTGGCTTGGTCCGGTCAACTTCCTGCTCTCTCTCTCTCTCTCCTACCTGTCTTCATATGTGGATGGTATCGGCAGCTCGAGGTGGTCGCGCCCCAGGGAGCTTTTGTGCCTTGTTAGCAGGGTTGGCAGGGGGTCTGCCCGCTGCTAGTGACATATACACGCACACTATCCCCCCCCTCCCCCGTCTCCTTCTACATATACTCATACTGTTGTGTTTGTGTGTAATGTCCCCAGATACGCCTACACTCGTAATACTATTAATACATTTGTTGACACCCACGCCTGCTTTATGTTCGATGATTTGGTGATTTCATGATTTTTTCCCTATTCCTCTTTTCGTTTGTTCTTAATTATTTAGTCATACTACTATTACTACTTCTAATAATAATAATGCTACTACTACTACTACTACTAATATCAATAATAATAATGAGAATTATAATAACAATACAATAATGGCAGTAATAATAATTCAGGTATAAATAGCAGACATTCGTCGTTTCCAGTCTTATATAAGAACATTTATTGAATTCGTTAATAGCATCCTATTATGTGAGTCGGAAAAAAAAATAATAAAAATGCAAGTCATACGTTCTTAACAGTACAAGGTTGAAGGTTGTGACATAACCAACACCCGAGGCTAGGTATTACTACTACTGCTGCTGCTGCTGCTGCTGCTGCTGCTGCTGCTGCTGCTGCTGCTGCTACTACTACTACTGCTGCCGTGGAGGCGGAAGACCTACAGGAGCAACCAATCCTCAGGGGAATTAGCGTCAATACCGCGGCATCTGACGTAACATTCCACCTCGTCCCCTTCCCACCTTCCTTCTCCCGCGCGTGGCTCATTCCACGGATGTTCCCTGGTGGCTATGTGGACAGGGTTAGGCGGGAGGCTCTCCTCTGTCTATCTTGGGTCGCTCTTATTTGTATGTACGTAATACCTGCGCTGGGAACAATTATGTCCTGCTCTCGAGATCAATATTGACATGTTCACTCTTGGTTAACATGTCACTCCTGTTACAAGTCTCTTTCTTGTTATGCGGAAAGTGTTGTGCTTCGATAAACATGTGTTGGTGGGTAATATACTAGCAGGTTATCTGTCCATGCTTAGAATTTTCTTAACTGTATAGCTAAAGGCTGGCGGAAGCACCTGTAACAATCGTGGTTATACTCATGTAGAGGTTATACAGATCGTTTGTCAAAAAGTAACACACTGTGCCACATAGTCTTCTACATCAACCTTCATGCTCAGCCAATAATATCCTTTGCGTATTATTTTTAGTGTTTTGTCACGGCCAGGGTGCCCGGCCGTTGGATAATTATGATTCAACTGTAAAATTGTGGGTACCATCGACTCGGGGATAACCCATCTATCAACCGATTCGGGTTCTGTGGTGCAACGACGCAATACCTTCTCTTTGAACAGAGAAAACTCCTTCAACGACACATGCAGGAATGGTAAGGGAACCTCATCTCCTGACTCTAGGGCGTAAATCAGCTTACCCCAAATCGCATGTTTGCGTTGTTCCGTGCCTAAATTCTGCAAGGTAAAATTTGCAATTGGAGCAGTTTGTGTGACCGCATTAATCGTCATATTTCGCGACAACACGTCCGCAACTACATTCGCGCGTCCAGGTAAATACTTAAACTCTGGTGCAAACTCCTGAATAGTTAGGTACCATCTCGCAAGCCTTCCACTTAAATTTCTTCCCTTAAAATAATCCCTAGAGTTTACACAGAGGCCTCCCCAAACATCTGTCCTTATAGAATTTTAAGGGAAACTCACCTTTATATAAAAAAAAAAAAAGTAGAAGTCTAAGGGAAAATAACATATATGTTGGGGACTCCAAAAATGTTGTCTTGTGAGAATTGGTAACTGCTAGTTTGAGTGTATATATTCAGATGTAGCGGCCTATTAGAGTCATCTCAATAACAGAGAGTAACAGAAAGCTTCTCAGCTCTCAGCCTTAGACATGGAGGCACATCTAAATGGATTGGTGAGTAGGAACTTCTAATTCTAATGCAGTCAAATAGCAGTTGTAAGAATGTTATTTTAAGAATATTTATTTATGTAGGATTGTGATGTACGAATATTATGCATTGTTCCAATATATGAATATTATGAATTGCTCCAGGATTTGAATATTATGTGTTGCTCCAAATTATGAATATTGTTGTAAGCTCCTAGAAATATTATCTAATGAGCCTGATTATTTGTATATGTTAAATATTGATGAAAAGAAAAATCAAAGTGTTCTGTACCCCGTGACCAAAGTACATGTTGATTAACAGAACACGGAAACCTTGCAATAACGTGCAACGAAAGGGGGTGGGAAGGGAGAGAGGGAGAGAAAAAGGGGGGGATGGAGAGGGAGTAAAGAGGGGCGTGGGAGAGAGGGGGAAGACAAAGAAGGAGAGAAAAAAGAGGGGGTGGGTGGGTGGGAGGGAGGCAGTGAGAGCGCGGGAGAGAAAAAGCGGGGTGGGTGGCGAGCGGGAGAGAAAGGCTGGGGTGAGGATGGTGTGGAGAGCTGAGGGTAAGCCAGCCAATCACGAGGCAGAGTCTGCCTCGTGATTGGCTGGCTTACCCTCACTGACGAGGGCGGGGCGTCTGGGAATATGATGAAGATTTCGGAAATATGCGGCCTGGGGGACCTGGAGGGCCAGATGGACCTGGTATAGGGACAGGAACACCTCCTGGAATAGGACCGGTGTGGGTTGGGATACTGTTGGTGGTATCTGTCCTGTGACTGCACCAGCTGCTGGTTGTTTCTTGTCAGCTTATTTTAATGGTTCACACACAGGACAGTCCTGTCTTGTACAATTTTTCCAATGAGATATTATTTGTCTTGATGATGCACAATGAGGAACTGGACATGACCTGCCGGCTTGACAAGTTGTCATGTGAGTTAAGACATTCTTCATTGTCTTGCAGTATGGCAAATTGCACTAAAAAATAAAGAAAGAAGAATTAAACAAAATGACAAATACTTAAATCAAGAACATCATAAGTTCTTTGACAGAAGCCATTTCTCTCCAAGTATTAGCAACAAAATTTCAGAATATACTGCTGAGTATAATGTAAACCATGGAAATGAGATTAATTTCCTCTACAATTATACTCACCTGCCTCACCTCTCCATTGGCCTGACT
The DNA here is from genome assembly GCA_029783475.1 of Metacarcinus magister. Lineage (NCBI taxonomy): Eukaryota > Metazoa > Arthropoda > Malacostraca > Decapoda > Cancridae > Metacarcinus > Metacarcinus magister. The sequence continues at coordinate 3,378,519 of JAPQNM010000040.1, forward strand.
CTCACGACGCTGGCACTTGTGGGCATGAAGTAGTAGTACCAGCTGCTGCTGAATCAATTTTCTTTTTTCAGGATCAGCTGGGTTAGGTCGAGGTTGTCCTGGCACCATCTGTCCAGGTGCACCCGGGCCACTGCCCATAGGGCCTGGAGGTCCAACAGGTGGTCCACCAGGAACACTCTGTGCCCCAGGGCCAGGAAGTCCTGGGCCAGGTTGGGGACCTCGTGGTATTGACCCCATCACACCCATCATCTCTTGATTGGGATAGCGAGGAGGCATTCCCCCAATCCCCATGGGACGCTGAGCAGGGCCTATGCCAGCATTTGCTTGACCAACACTACCATCCATTCCCTGGTTGACACCTGGGCCACCAAAATTGTAGTTTACAAATAACGCTGGCTGCCCAATGGTTCCAAAACCAAGACTCTAAAAAGAAATATTTAAATAAATATTATATACATACATACATATACACTGGAACCTTGTATTACGAGTTTAATTCATTCCATGACCAAGCTCGTTTTACGATTTGCTCGTTTTGCAAACCAATTTTCCCCATTGCAATTAATTGAAATACAATTAATTCGTTCCAAGTCCCAAAAACCACCCATCAAATTTTTATTTTTTATTTTTAAAAACAGAAAACACAATACAGGGTAAAGATTCGTTTCCTTAACCACTCGATATTTCGTTACCTTTATAATGCACTGCAAATTCAACTCCAGAAACTTATTCAGATCACCTCAAACAATTATGCCACTGAATTACAGAAAAGAATAAGAATTTTTTTTTGGGGGGGGGTTACGTTAGGTTAGGTACCGTTATGTTTGGTTAGGTTTGGTTGGGTTAGTTTTGGTTAGGCTTATGCTATGTTAATTTAGAAGCTATCAAATGTTTTCAATGACTAAAAGTAAGGTCTTGTGTGAAGTGCAGACGCCATTTTCTTTGGTAGTCACATGCCATTCTGGTGAAGATGTAAAAATTAATCGAACAAAATTGCTTTGTTAGCATAACCTTCCCAGAGCTGCAGTTAAATAAGCCTAACCTAAACTAACCCAACCAAACCTAACTATAAACCTAACGTAACGAAAAAAAAATAAATAAAAAATAAAAAATAAAAATTCAAAGAAAATGCAAAAGAAATAATATAAACTGTTTTTTTATTATTTAATTACCTTAAAGATGGGATGATTTGTGCGCGAGGAAGACGATGGAGGAGGAGGAGGAGGAGGAGGAGGAGGAGGAGGAGGAGGAGGAGGAGGAGGAGGAGGAGGAGGAGGAGGAGGAGGAGGAGGAGGAGGATAATTATTGTTTGGAAGGTCCACTACACGAGTTCCTTTCTCATGTTTACCAATGATTTCCTTCTTAATTTCTACCGTTATTAGCTTTTTTTTTCTCAGAACTTTTCTTTGCACTAGTCTTAGGATCCATGGTAACACAACAACATAAATTATTATAAAATAATAGCAAAAATACACACAAAACTATAAGAAAAACACTGGGAAAACACAATAGTGATGGTTCCACAACAAGATATCCACGTGAACCGAGCCAGCGATTCTCACGCTTGTCGGGAGAGCGTGTGCGAGCCTAGCAGTCACTGCATTAACCTCGCTCGTAATGCAGGTTTCTACTCGTAAAACAAGACAAAAATTTGCCCGAGCCTCGGCTCGTTCTACAAATTACTTGTGATATGGTGCACTCGTAATGCAAGGTTCCAGTTCCAGGAATAGGCAGTAGACACCTGCCGCCCGGTGGAATACTCCAGGAGAGGTACTTACGGGGATGTAGACAGTGCTGCAGACTGAGTGATTCCCCGTGTCCTCTCTTCCCGGTTCCCTTAGTGTCTCATTTACACAAGAGACCAGCTGCAGCCTGCCCTCTAAAGACGACAACTTCTACTACCTACATAACATTACTACACCTTACACTTTTACACTCTCTTCAAATCAAAATTTAAAAATGGCTTCACCACACCCAGCCTCGGAGTCCCCATCTGGGGAGGGGACCACAAGTGTCCCCAGGTCGGACTGCCCCTCTGCTGACGACCTCGGGTGTCTTGACACTTCCTCTAACACTTTTACTCTCGATTTCTGCAACATTCGTGGCCTTAGATCTAATTTCCAATTTGTGGAACACCATCTCTCCTCCACTAAACCTCATCTTCTCTTCCTAACTGAAACACAGTTGTCTGTGACTACTGACAGCAGCCCCTTCTCTGTTCCCTCCTACTTTCTCTATCCTCATTTTCAATCCAAAGCTGGCTATTGCGCATATGTGCGTAACGGCATTACTTGCTCTCGTGCCCACAATCTTGAATCTTCAGAATTTTCTACCATCTGGCTAAGACTTCAATGTCACTCTCTAACTAAATTCATCTGTGCTGGTCTCTCACCTAATTCCTCTGACTATGTAAAATTCTTTGACTATTTGACTTCTAAAGTGGAGCACATCCTATCTCACTTTCCTTATGCTGAGATCTCCATTTTAGGGGATTTCAATGTTCACCACCAGCTTTGGCTTTCGTCTTCTTTCACTGACCAACCTGGTGATCAAACCTTCAACCTTGCTATCCTTCATGACTTAGAGCAGCTAGTGCAGTTCCCTACCTGTATCCCTGACCGCCTTGGAGACACGCCCAACATTCTTGATATTTTCATAACTTCCAACCCTTCAGCTTACTCTGTTAAACCTTCCTCTCCGTTGAGCTCCTCCGATCACAATCTTATTTCTGTTACCTGTCCTATCACTCCAGTGCAGCCTCAAGACCCGCCTAAGTAGAGGTGCTTCTGGCATTTCAAATCTGCTAAGTGGGAGGATCTGAGGCAGTACTATTCTGATTTTCCTTGGGATGATTATTGCTTCCATGTTAGAGATCCTTCTTTTTGTGCCGAGCGCATAACATAGGTGATTATCTCTGGCATGGAGCTATACATTCCTCATACTTTCTCTAATACTAAAGCTAAAAAGCCCTGGTTTAACTTTGCTTGTTCTCGTGCTGTCAATGATAAAGAGGTGGCTCACAAACGGTACCGTAGCCATCCATCTGCTGAAACTCGTGTCTTATATATTTCTGCCCGTAATCATGCCAAATCTATTCTCCAACTTACTAAAAACTCTTTCATCAATAGAAAATGTCAAAGTCTTTCCAACTCTAACTCTTCTCGTGATTTCTGGCATCTAGCCAATAATATCTCTAACAATTTTACTTCTTCATCTTTCCCTCCTTTACTTCAACCAGATGGCCCCACAGCTGTCTCTTCTTTCTCTAAAGCTGAACTCTTCGCTCAAACCTTTGCTACCAAATCTACTTTGGATGATACTGGGCATATTCCTCCTACTCCTCCACCCTCTGACTACTTCATCCCTAAAATTAAAATTCTTTATTATGATGTTTTCCAGGCCCTCTCTGGCCTTGATTCTCGGAAGGCTTACGGTCCGAATGGAGTCCCTCCTGTTGTTCTCAAAAACTGTGCTTCCGAACTCGCTCACTGCCTGGTCAAACTCTTTCGTCTGTGTCTCTCTACTTCTACCTATCCTTCTTGCTGGAAGTTTGCTCACATTCAACCTGTCCCTAAAAAAGATGACCGCTCCAATCCTTCTAACTACCGCCCTATAGCTTTGATTTCCTGCCTTTCTAAAGCCTTTGAGTCTGTCCTTAACAAGAAGATAATGAGGCATCTATCAGCTCACAACCTTCTCTCTGATTGCCAGTATGGTTTCCGTAAAGGCCGATCTACTGGTGATCTTCTTGCTTTCCTAACTGAATCTTGGTCATCCTCTTTTAGGGACTTTGGTGAAACCTTTGCTGTCGGCCTTGACATATCGAAAGCCTTCGATAGAGTCTGGCATAAATCTTTAATTTCTAAACTACCCTCCTACGGATTCTATCCTTCTCTCTGTACCTTCATCTCCAGTTTCCTTTCCGACCGGTCTATTGCTGCTGTAGTGGACGGTCATTGTTCTTCTCCTAAAACTATCAACAGTGGTGTTCCTCAGGGTTCTGTCCTATCACCCACTCTCTTTCTATTATTCATCAATGATCTCCTAAATCTGACTCAATGCCCTATCCACTCCTATGCTGATGACACCACCTTGCATTTTTCAACGTCGTACAACAGACGCCCAACCCAACAAGAATTAAATGACTCAAGGCGAGATGCTATAGGACGCTTAACTTCTGATCTTTCACTAGTTTCTGATTGGGGCAGAGCAAACCTTGTTTTGTTCAATGCCTCAAAAACTCAATTTCTACAACTATCTACTCGACATAACCTTCCAGATAACTATCCCCTCTTCTTCAATGACACTCAACTTCCCCTCTCCTCCACATTAAACACACTCGGTCTATCCTTTACTAAAAATCTAAACTGGCAATTTCATATCTCTACTCTTGCTAAATCAGCTTCCAAGAAGTTAGGTGTCCTATGGCGTCTGCGTCCATTTTTCTCTCCCTCTCAGCTGCTTGCTCTGTACAGGGGCCTTATCCGCCCATGTATGGAGTATGGCTCTCATGTCTGGGGGGGGCTCAACTCATACAGCTCTTTTAAACAGGGTGGAGTCTAAAGCTTTTCGCCTCATCAACTCTCCTCCTCTAACTGACTGTCTTCACTCTTTAAGTCACCGCCGCAATGTTGCATCTTTATCTATCTTCTACCGCTATTTTCATGCTGACTGCTCTTCTGAACTTGCTAACTGCATGCCTCCCCCCCTCCCGCGGCCTCGCTGCACAAGACTTTCTACTTCTTCTCATCCTTATTCTGTCCATCTACCTAATGCAAGAGTTAACCAGTATCTTCACTCTTTCATCCCTTACACTGGTAAACTCTGGAACTCTCTTCCTTTGTCTGTTTTTCCACCTGCCTATGACTTAAACTCTTTCAAAAGAGGAGTGTCAAGACACTTCTCACACTAAATTGGACTTCCCCCCATGTCTATATTTCTCCTACTGTCCTCTTTACAGGGTCTGGCGACAAGTGGGATTTTTTTTTATACTTAATTTATTTTTCCTTTAGCCAGTACCCTTTTAATGTATATGAAGAAGAAAACATATATATATATATATATATGTATATATATATATATATATATATATATATATATATATATATATATATATATATATATATAAATATATATATATATATATATACACATAATATATATATATATATATATATATATATATATAATATATTATATTATACATATATATATATATATATATATATATATATATATATATATATATATATATTATACTATATATATATATATATATATATATATATATATATATATATATATATATATGTATGTATATAATTAGTAAGAAACAAATCACACTGCCAATAAGCATGAATATGTAAATCATCATCAGCATCTATGAGTCCACTGCATGATAAGAGCCTCCTCAACCGTCTCCGCTCATCTCTGTCAAGATGCCTATCTATTCCAGGTTATTCCACCAAAACGTCCTATTTCATCTCTCCATCTAGTTTTGTGTCTGCCCTGCCGTCTTTTACCATCCCTGGGTTGCCATTCTATTACTATAACAGTCCATCTATTATCTCTGTCTCATGACATGTACTGCCCATGTCCAATTTATTTTTTTAATTGTTCCCAAGATGTCTTCCACTTTGGTCTGCTCCCTAATCCATGATGCTCTCTTTCTATCTCTCCCTGTTATGCCAAGCATTATTCTCTCCATTCCCCTTTGGGTACTTTGAAGTTTTCATTCCAGGGCTTTCGTAAGACCCTAGCTTTCTAATCCATATGTTAGAACAGGCAGAATGCACTGATTATATACTTTAATCTTCACCAATAGTGGGAGATTACTTTTCATTATATTTTGGTGCCTATCAAATGCACTTCATCTCAACATTATTGATTTTTTTTCAAGATCTGGACATGCACCAATTTCATGTACGAAGTAAATGTATTCTTGGACACATTCTATTATTTCATCATATACAATGTATTTTAATTTCATGATCAGGTATGCAATTAATGAACATCATCTTAGTTTTCTTCATATTCATCTTTAAACCCACTTCTAGCTTTCTCTGTGTAACTATAAATCATTTGCTGTAATTCATCTGTCGATTCGTTCATTTGACCAATATCATCAGGAAATCTAAGATTATTTAGATATTCTCCATTGATATGAATTTGTCTCTTCCCATTTCAAGTTCTTAAAAACTTCCTCTAAAACTACCATCAACAATTTAGGAGAGTCAGAGTCTTACCCCTTTCTGTATGGGTATTTTATCGTTGAACTTTATAGATTTCTAGGTGCATTGCTATTTTTATAGATGTCTTCTAATATCTTTACGTATATTTCCTCTAACCCGTCTCCTGAGTGCTTTCATAACTGCTGAGTTTCCACTGAGTTAAAGCCTTTTTCTTAGTCTACGAATGCCATGCATAGCAGCTTCATGTAATCTGTATATTTTTCAACTACTTGATTACATGGCTGTGGCATGGATATTTTTCGGGGTAGTTTTTTTTGGGAAAAAATGCATTATGTAAGCCGTATAATACAGTACGTGTTTTACTTACATCTTTAATGTATAAAGCTTCGAGGTCACTCTGCAAAGCATCTAACATCTTGGCCGCTTTTCCATCACTGACTGAGGTACTCATGGCTGATGGTCAGTGATGATGCACTTAATCTGCTTGATTTCAGCCGCAACTTAAGATAGTGGTTGTCCTTTTACTTTCTGTAAGCATAAAAAATAAATTACTATAAAAATCTATAAAAAAAATTAATGTGTCCACTCCCACACATACACACAAACAAACACACCAAAGTATCATTCTTAAACACCATCTCAATTAATGGTGAAATTGAATTTAAGCATGACCCCATCTACCCACAAACTATGTATTTTTTCTATTAAAAGGTAAGGAAGCTTACCTTTTAATAGAAATATTATCATTACTATTATCATTATTACTATTATTATGATTATTATTATATTATTGGGAAGTTGGTAGCAGAAAACACGGATGGGAGACATGTGTTTTTCCAGACTAGTTTCAGCAAATGGGTTTTTTCCAAAGGAATCTAGCTTGTAGTCCAATATGTCCTAAATTTAGAAAAATCTGGAAGTTACAGTGGCTATCACGGACAATGCTCATTGGTCCTGTCTCCATATCTCATGTTGCGAAACTTGGCTTTAAATCTGTTAATAGAATTTGCCTGAACTATCTCCTCCTCCTTAGGTTAAGTTAGGTTCAGCTATATAAGATTTTTACATTTTATTACCTAAATCCAGAAAAAAATCTAAGGTTGAGAACACTAACTTTTGGGTGATAAAATGTAAAAGTCTTATATAACCGAACCTAGCTGAACCGAACCTAACCAAACTTAACCTAACCATAACATAACCGTAACCTAAACTAACAGCCTAAACTAACAGCCTTAACCTAACCATAACTTAACATAACCTAACCAACCTAACATAACTTCAAAGACATTTTGCGAGGTAAATAATGGTGACCGCCGCTTGAAACCTTCACAGATGTGTTGAGTACACTATGTAGGGAAAGAGAGAAAAAAGAAAGAGGTGGAGCAGTAGTTGTAAAGAAATACCGTTATGCAGATTAATCCTAACTTAAACTTAACTTATCAAAACCAAAAACCATTATAATTGAATTATTGAGCGGGAGGTGTGTCCTTGCATTGTGGATCACCTATGCAACAATACTTATTCATAGTACATACATTTATACTGGTTTTCGGAAATAGACAACTACTGTACAATATACTGACCTAAAAATAATACAGAGAAGGTAAATAGTTACGCCTATAGAGACCGCTGACTCCCGTCGTTCGGTAGCGACTCCCGCAAGGATTATGAGCCGAGCTCAGCCAATCACAACGCCGCGTTTCTCAAGCCGAGCATCGATGGCTCCGCCCACCATCGATATGTCGGCTGATGCTCTGAGAGCATGAGCCGAGGGGACTGGGACTGTGGGACTAGGGGTCCCCCAGTCCCAGTCCCAACAAACAACCCACCCACTTGTTTACATTTTGCAAGCCGACCGGAGGAAGTAACCGCAGAATTTTAGATTTCCATTGTCAGAGACGTTAAAGCTAATTTTCTTATCTGTCAGAGACTGAGGTTCACCCAGGAACAATGCACTAAGATCCTTTGAAGTTATAGAATAAGTAATTAAGACAGTGAAGTCAATACATTCGTAAATATGATGAAGTAAGACTGTTTAATATCGCCGTCTCGATAATAAGGAATTTGTCTTAAAACAGATGGTCAAGAAACGCCCTAAGATCCGACTATCTATTAATAACACAATACCTACTGTACCTAAATGTCTATATACAGATAGAGGCGACATAAAATAACAAACTTGATAGGAGAATACCTTAATTATATCTGACATGTAAGTATTAACCTCGGGAGAAGACACTAATGTTATCTCCATATTATTCCTCAGCTACTTTCATTTTCAATTTTTACGCAGTGCAGTCTCCCAAACATGTACATACATACATGTATTCATTAATGTATATGGGTTTATGTCTTGAATGTTTGTTTATAATCTAAGATAATCTAATCTATTGTATTTACAAGTCAATAAATTTTCTTGGTTTTCTATCATGTTTACCTTAAAAGAAATTATTTTCTAAGTAAATTACAACAATAATTTGATATGAATACTGAGATGGTTTGGACACCTGAAAATACTGGGTGAGTTGCCAAGAATGATGTACAATGCTGGGATCACCTTCTGGGTAACGTAATCCTTCAGTTCACACTTAGAAAACAAATATATGAAAACATAAAGCTCATTAAATGTATTCGAAACTGCTGGTAAATCTACATAACTACTGCTCAGACGATATCAATAGAAATATGAAGTCCTACATACTATACATAGTGTACTTAACACATTTGTGAAGGTTTCAAGTGGTGCTCGTCATTATAATCAAATATAGGCCTAAGGTATCTGGTAAATTTTTCGAAATCAATTGCTCGACAGTAAATTGCTCGAAAAATAATATCTCGAACAATCAATTGCTTGAAAGGTAGATTGCTCGAAAAAAGTAGTTTAATAAATAATATCCATAAATAAGATAAAGAAATACAACTTTATTATTGTTAATTGAACAGTTAAAATCAAGAACGGGTAAATTTCTATTTAGGTTAGGTTATTATTTAGAGCAATTTACTGTTGAGCAATTGATAGTTCGAGAAATTATTTCTCGAGCAATTGATTTTGAGTAATTGACTTAGAGAAATTTACTTAGATTCAGGCTTTAATATGGCAATCCGGAAAAAAATCTAGAGTGAAATGCCTAACTTTTGGGTAATGAAATATAAAAAGCTTATATAACCGAACCTAACCGAGCCAAACCATACCTAACCAAACCTAATCTAACCATAACCTAATGTAACCTAACCATAACCAGTATTATTTTACATCTTCATCAGAATGCTCTAGAGAATTCAGGGTTGTATTTATGCATTACCTGTTGCATTTTGAAAAGGTTTTCTTAATTAAAATTCCGTCCCAAATTCTTAGTTTGTGAGATATTCAATGTTTTTTGTGAGACCTCTTCGAAAAGTAAAGTTTAGTTTGGTTTGAACAAGGTTCTGTTATTTGTCAATGTAGGTTAAGGTTTGGTTAATTTTGGTTATGTTATGTTAGGTTCAGGTAAAGATTCAGAAGACGACCCAGTCTGTTTTTTGGACAAAGCAAATTTTTTCTGATAGATTTTGATGTGTTTTGAATTAATCTGATGTTTATTTGTTATGCCAGGTAATTTTTTTCCCCCAAGGTAAAAATTGCCACAAAAAAGTCAGATTAACTCAAAACCATCAAAATCAAAAGGAGAAAAATTGCTTTAAGTAAACTTAATTAAACCTAAGCAAATCTAATTAAGCCGCAGATACTTGTTCAGATAGGTTAGGTTAGGTTTAATTAGTTTTGCTTTGGTTAGGTTAGGTTTAATTAGGTTTGCCCAGGCTTACTTAAAGATATTTGTTCTCTTATTGATTTTGATGGTTTTGAATTAATCTGACTTTTTTGTGACAATTTTTACCTTAGGGAAAAAAATGCATGGCATAACAAACAAACATCAGATTAATTCAAAACACATCAAAATTTATCAGAAAAAAATAGTTTTGTCCAAAAAACAGACTGGGTCGTCTTCCGAATCTTTACCTAGGTTAATTTAGAAGCTATCAAATGTTCTCTATAACCAAAAATAGGGAGTTATACGCGTTGCAGACAATTTATTTCGTAAACAGACGCCATTATGGTGAAGATGTAAAAATTCTACCCCATAACCTAACCTAACATAACTTGAAAGATGCTTTACCAGCTAAATAATGGTTAGCACCGCCTGAAACCTTTACAGATGTGTTAAGTACACTATGTATAGTATGTACGACTTCATATTTATATCGATATCGTCGAAGCAGTAGTTATGTAGAAATACCAAACTACTTACTGACAATCATTGTATTTTGTCTTCCCCCAAGAACCCTACATTCCCACAGGTCCCCAGAATTGTTGGGGGTTGATGAGGATGTCTTATTAGATATGCATTTGCGACGAAAATGAATGTCAAAATCGTTCGAAATAGATCAATATTTATACGAAAAGTGTGTTATTTACATCCAAGTGCATTTGGAGGAACTAGAAATTTACGCAATATCACCACGCTCACATGATTTTACGGCTTCTTTTATTTCCTCACATCTTCTAGCCATCTAAATACTGCATTTACTGCGGTTATAATTGCTCCAGTCTCTATTATATGTTAATCAGCAAGTTTTTTCCACGGCGATAAGGGTGCCCACGAAAAGGGTGCGCCGCCATCTTGGATCATTCAGCTGATCATCACAACACGGAGGAGAAAAGAAAAGAAAGAAAAAAACAACAACATCATCGACGTGCATTGCTGTCCTTTAGCGTTCAGTTGCTGAAATCTGCCCCCCCCTCCCATCCCACTGAACTCGCCCCTGCAGAATATTTACCCTCTTTCTGCCAATCAACCCAAAAAATGTAATTAGCATTTCTATATTTCGGCTACAACAGACCAACGACCTACTCACTTGATGAGACTTTATGGAGGATGCTGTGGTTGCCTCTACTCCGTGCTGGAGCCGCCTAAGAACATAACGATTGGCATCCTTATCAAAATAACACGAAGAAATTTCAGAACGTCATGTTGATCAATACAAACATGACTGAGTTGGCAAGGCGTAGAAATGTCAACCTATAAGCATCTTGATATGTTTACATCTGTACATATGGGTTTTAATACTACTACCTTACAACAAACTAAGAACGGGAGGTTTACCAAGTATATTCCGATCCTTTCTAATTCTCTCTTATAGAAGAATCATGATTATAAGTTACTTCACAAAAATGTAATTAGTCATGATACAAGAATAATAATAATAGTTATAATAATAAAAAAAACATAATGTTACGAATGTGTGTGTTGCTGGGTCGTGCGCATAAGCTCTCATCACCTATTCGCACGACCGTCGTGTACTTTCTTTTTCATCAGCTATTTGCATTATCGTCGTGTATGTATTTTTTTGTTAACTTCGCAAGACCGTCATGTAGTGTAATTCTAATTGGCTATTCGCACGACCGTCGTGTACTTTCTTTTTCATCGGCTATTTGCATTATCGTCGTGTATGTATTTTTTTGTTAACTTCGCAAGACCGTCATGTAGTGTAATTCTAATTGGCTATTCGCACGACCATCATGCTAGTTTACATTCACCGTTGTTTCCTCCCTGGTAAGGTTCGGTACGAAGTAATTTAACTCTAGGATCATTTTGGGAACTTCTGCAAAACATTAGTGTTGTTACTGGAAGAGGAGGGGGGGGGGTATTTTTTGGGGGTTGGTCAGAAAATTTGAGGTGGTGGTTAACCCCACCACCCCACCCCAGCCCTCATTTTAAATTTGCGGTAAAATTTTACACCTTCATCATAATGGCGTCTGTTTAGAAAATAACATGGCGTCTGGACCTCGTCCAACTCCCTACTTTTGGTCACAGAGAAATTTGATAGCTTCTATATTAATATAACTTAATCTAACTTTACCTAACCAAACCTTAACCTACATTGACAAATAACAGAACCTTGTTCAAACCAAACTAAACTTTACTTTTCGAAGAGAAGGTCTCACAGAAAACATTGAATATCTCAAACTAAGAATTTGCGACGGAAATGTAATTAAGAAAACATTCTCAAAATGCATCAGGTAATGCAAATATATAACCCTGAATTCTCTAGAGCATTCTGGTGAAGATTTATAACAATACCAAATTTGCTTCCACCGTCTCCAACATGTCCAAAGGTCCTGGTTTAATTTATATCTCTGATTTAATAAATATATCCATGTTTTTGTTAACATGTAATTTTTAAAATTATAATAAGACAGTGAGGAGTGTAAGCTAGATGAACTACATAGATGAACTACAGTAGATGTGCGTACTACAGGTGAGTCAATGATCATTCATTTATAACATTCTCTCTCTCTCTCTCTCTCTCTCTCTCTCTCTCTCTCTCTCTCTCTCTCTCTCTCTCTCTCTCTCTCTCTCTCTCCACTTTCCTCTACCTTTCCCATACTTCCAACGCAGGTAATCTAATACAGGTGATACTGGATAGGTTATAATGTCAATAATTATGCACGCACGCACGCACGCACACACACACACACACACACACACACACACACACACACACACACACACACACACACACACACACACACACACTTTTATCATTGGTGCAAATTCTACTTAATAAAATAATACCCCTATGAGTAGCAACTTATTATCCGATAAACAAACTAATATAACTTACCTTGTTTATGGCTTCGCAGGTTTCAGGGATGATGTAGCCTAGGCTCTGTATTGATATTCTTGACGAAAACTGAAGGTTTGGGTAGGATCCTGTTATAGTCCTTTTTGAACAGACTGGTGTCTGGGACTATAATATTTATTAATTGTAATAATTATCTGCGTGTGAAACTGCTTACCTCGTGAGCTGGTAATAGGCTTCTCTCTCTTTCTCTAAAGTAGTGTGCGGGAAATTAAAGAGTGTAATGTTTTTACACTATATTGATGACAAAGGACAATGGTTTGTACAGTGGTTGGTACTTTAACCCGGGGGTTCTCGAACACTTGTGGAAGATGTTCGAAGTACTCTTGACTGCTGATCACTCAGGAGGAATTGTCTTCGACTCCCTGAAACTTGGATTGTGCGATGATGACTTCAAGCGGGGAGCAGCCGCGTCCAATTCCTTTGGTCGGTCCGGCTTGAGTGCCTTGGTAAGCGTTATCCTCGCTGCTGCTGGGGCGCAGCTCAACCATATAAATTAGATACAAATAATAATGAAAGGTTATATGTGATATATAAAATGATATACACAGGTGTGGATGAAGTCTCTTTAACTACCTTCATTCCGGAAAATGAACAAGTAATTCAATACTACTTTCCTCCCCTGCCGAGGAGTACAAACGGGGCCTCCGAAATATACTAGCCTGGGTCTGGAGAAGTCGACGTTTAAAAGGTAGGCGGATTTTTACGTTTCCAGTGCATTGAAATGTTGTACTCTAACCCAATATTACCAAACTACCAGATAATATTAAGGAAAACTGAGCCTACCATCGTGTCCGTGATACGTTGATGCATATCATGAGCGTAAAATAGTTACAGTAACACTACGCCTAATATAAGATAATGGAAGGAAAATGAAATAGTGTATAAACGTTTTCGGTTACATTTTTTACTTAAACTCACTGTAACTCCCTTAGCTTTACTCGCATTGTATTTTGAATCACGGATTCAAAATCTGCACATTTTTCCGATCCTTATGGTATGTAACAAGTACTGATACATAAAATATTAGGTGGTTAAAATGGCTGATAAAGTAAAATTACTGCAAACTAGTCTACCTACCACTGCCTGAAACACTGCACTCAGTGCTGCCCTCCCGTGCAACATTGAGGCTGCATCTCTCCTGTTGCAAGCGACGCTCACCCGTCACCCTCCAGTTTGCAATAATTTCAATTTATCAGCCATTTTAACCACCTAATATTTTATTTATCAGTACTTGTTACATACCATAAGGATCGGAAAAATGTACAGATTTTGAATCAGTGATTCAAAATGCAATGCGAGTAAGGCTAAGGGAGTTACAGTGAGTTTAAGTAAAAAATGTGGCAACAAATGTTTATGCACTATTTCATTTTCCTTCCATTATCTTATATTAGGTGTAGTGTTACTGTAACTATTTTACGCTCATGATATGCATCAATGTATCACGGGCACGATGGTAGGCTCAGTTTTCCTTAATATTATCTGGTAGTTTGGTAATATTGGGTTAGAGTACAACATTTCAATGCACTGGAAACGTGAAAATCCGCCTACCTTTTAAACGTCGACTTCTCAAGACCCAGGCCAGTATATTTCGGAGGCCCCGATATGACCTAACTACTACCTAAATGGCCCGAACATCGCTCGGTCACCTACTAAACAGCGCCCTCGCGGCTTAAATGTGTACCTAACCATGTTACAAAAAAAAGCAAAATCTGAGCAAGTCTGAGCCAGATCTTGGTGTAGCAGTGTGAAGTGTCCACCCAGGATAGAGTGGCCCCGGCGAAGGTGCGCATGCGCGAGATCACTAGCTCACAGCAGTGTCTCATCTCCCGCCTTCCTTTTATCAGTAGTTATTGCGTTTATTTATTTAAATACAACATAGCAGCATTTCTGCTACGACGCGCTGTCTCCTGCTTCCCTCTACCCTTAACCTAACCTAACATAACTAACCTATTTATTATCTCTATCTCTCTCTCTCGTCATCCCACCAGTCCTTGACGAGAGAGAGAGAGAGAGAGAGAGAGAGAGAGAGAGAGAGAGAGAGAGAGAGAGAGAGAGAGAGAGAGAGAGAGACGCGAGACAGGGGAACACGAGGCGGGAGATGGTTTATAGGTGGCAGCGTGTCGAGGAGTGACGGAGAGCGGCGGGGAGTGTGTTGTCTGCCCGCTGGCACATTTCCGAAATCTACATCACATTTTCATCCGCCCCGCCCTCGCCAGTGACGTAGGCGTGACTCTGCTTCGTGATTGGCTGGCTACGCTCGCCGCTCCTTCTCTCCCGCTCGCCTCCATGGTCCCCTTAACCCCCCCCCCACCCGCTTTTCTCTCCTGCTCTCACTGCTTCCCTCCCTCCTCCCTCTCACCCCCTTCCCCCTTATCCTCTCCCTCGCTGCCTTCCTCTCACCCCCATCTCTCGCAGGGGGATGGCGCAAGAGCCTAGCATAGCCAGCCAATCACGAGGCAAAGTCATGCGACGTCACTGGCGAGGGCGGGGCGGATGAAAATGTGATGTAGATTTCGGAAATATGCTGCCCGCTGCTGTGAGCTAGTGATCTCGCGTATGCGCACCTCCGCTGGGGCCACTATCCTGGGTGGACACTTCACACTGCTACTCCCGCGAGGCTGTCTCCTCTAGCCTCTGGGTGCGAAGCGAGGGTGAGCGTGGCTTTATACGGAGAAAATCATGTATATTTCGAATAAATCAGAGGAAAGTAAGATGTTTGAGACCATTACAGTGGGTATAATTTAAAAGATTTATATTATATATGTCGCTTTTAATATAAAAGAAAACTAAAAACAAGCATTAAGATTGAAATATATTAGGAAAATTGTGGCAACACCACGCTTGACCATCGCTTTAAAACGTGTTCGTGAGGACACTAGGAAGTTTGGCCACACATGTAAACGCCTACGCCTATAAAATATACAATAAAACTTGGTTGCTTCCTAGTGTCGGATCAGCATCGCGCCTAATTGAATAGAAAACGTACCCTGACTCACGAAAATAGATAAGGAATATTATGGAAATTGAGAGTTACAAGTGACAAGCCACGGTAACTAAATGAATGAAAATCAAGTATATCCACGAAATTCATGTCTGGGACCAGAATCGTGTTAGGTTGAGAATAATTCAAAATGTCTGCGATTCGGATGGAGACAATGGAATACTGATGTTTCTGCGTATATACAACCTTTGACTTTCTTGTTGTCAATATTTACTATTTCCTCGATAATCCATGAATGTATCAGGAAGTATGTGAGGAATATTGGTGGATGCGCGTGACGTGGGGTGAAGTAGTAATGTAATAAACATATATTACGAAATATTGTGTGCAATCGTAAAGCATGCGTTCAAGAACATACTGGTGTATTAACAAACAAATTAACACCAGCTTCCACGCCTTTACTGCAGTTATCTTGCGTGTCAGCATTTTGTTAATGGCCACGAAACTGTCACAGAAAATATCAGTATTGTCTCTTGATGATCATTACTATAATAGACTATAGAAACAAACCATTATTTGTTACACTACTAATCATATTCCCGTCACGGCTAACAGGCGTGGTGACTGCTGTGGTGGCAGCCGCAGCATGGTTCGCACAGGCGTGGTTCGGGGCCACACCGGGGATCGTGTACAAGTGTGACCCCGTGTATGACTTCATCGTGGTGGGGGGAGGCACGGCGGGCAGCGTGATGGCGGCGCGGCTCAGCGAGACACCACACCACCGCATCCTGCTACTCGAGGCAGGTGGAGAGGAGCCTTGGCTCTCCTCCATTCCCCTCGCGGCCCCATTACTCCAGGGGTCTCGTTATGACTGGCAATACATGACGGCGTCGCAGAAGACGTCTTCTGAGGCCCTAGTGGATAAGGTGAGATGTATATTCATATTTTGTCCTTGGTCGGCTGTTCAATTCAACGGACGAGCGTCCACAGCAACTGATGATTATACGTATAACAAAGGGTATGGATTAACTTGGTGTCATTGTGAAACACCAAGACTTTTTACGAGTACTTTGAATAACAGTGAAGCTCCACCAAATAATTCATAATTTTCCTCTCGGCGCAGCGGTCGGCCTGGCCGCGGGGCCGCCTGTTGGGCGGCAGCGGCAACATCAACTACAACATTCACATGTTCGGGTCACCGCAGGACTTCCAGGCGTGGGAGCAGCAGCACGGTGCTGCAGGCTGGGGATTTGCAGAGATGAAAAAGTATGCCAATAAAGCAGAATGTCGGAGGCTTCGTCCAAAATTATTCAAGGTAAATTATTTTCGATGGTAGGCAAGGAGTGCCTTCATACTGGCTTAATACCCTCCTCAATTTTTTTCTTCTCTCTCTCTCTCTCTCTCTCTCTCTCTCTCTATATATATATATATATATATATATATATATATATATATATATATATATATATATATATATATATATATATTATCTTGCCTACCTGACAATGTTACCTGACCAGCAGCAGAAAATCCTTGGGGAAGGAATCTAATTTATGCGATGCTATTTCCAGTTTTTCCTTGAGACGAAGAATACTCTTGTCATCGGCAGGAAACATGGAAATTGAATTCTAGATACAATTACAAGTAGATTGTAAATTGATGATTGATAGAAATTATCTTCGATAAATTTGAGTAAAGTATCGATAATAATAATTTTGTAGCCAAGAAGTTTTAGAATTACACCTTATCACATGATTCGCTTAATAATGGAACATACAACAACCCTACGATCTGGCTTTGCAGCAAGAGTGTAGCATGGAGCCGGTTCCTCTGCAGCAGAAAGGTTGCAGTGGAGGCAGCAACGGCACCAACGAGAACGACAGTAAAGGGCACGTGCGACAATCTCAAGACGCCGTGCAGTGCTACGACCCACCCATACGCACCCACACCTCCTCCTCCACCCTCACCTCCGCTTTCCTTGCAGCAGGGAAGGAACTTGGTAATAACCTAGTCATATCTGCATACCATTCTCTCCCTCCCAGTGTAATCTTTTTAGCCTGACGATGTGACGGAAGACAAAAATGTGTCCTTCAGTGACAGAAGAGGTTTATCAGCCAAGGTCACGGTTTGGCAGAAACTACCAGCATATCCTTAGCACCACGCTCATCTGTAATCAGTTTAGCATACATTGTGATCAAGGACAATGTGACCGTGAGATGGTCTGAGAGCGTGTGGCAATGAGGACTGTGGTGGGAGGTGACGCTGTACGCACTGAAGCGGAACAAATGCATATAGCTGGTGCTGCTAAGGTCATTGAACTTAGGTGCTGCATTATAGTCGGTTCCTTCCACAATGGGAATGTACCGAATTATTATTTTTTAAGACGTAGCTTAGTAACGACATTGATTATTACAAATTCGTCTGCCTTAGGCCTACCTGCTGGAAACCTAAATGACGACATCGACTATGGCGTAATGGCTGCCCACACCACCGTCTTCAAGGGCCGCCGCTGGAGCTCCTTTACGGGTCACCTCAAGCCCGCCCTCGACAGACCCAACCTTCACGTCATGCTACACACGCAAGTCACTAAGGTACACTGCAACGCCCTTCATAGGTAGACTATAACAATTTTCTCTGGTCATCATCAACCTTTAAGCCTTCCCCTGCAGAACAAATGTCACCCCCAACCTTTTCCACAAATTTTTTATTGGTTGCCCGTCTATTCCAGGCAACCTCAGCAAAACTTACTATCCAATCCCCCCATCACTCGTACTTTCATGTCTGTCCTGCCTTATTTTCTCATCCCCTTTAGTTGTCCATCTGTTATCGATTCAGTGTCTGATGTGCCTGCCCATGTGCACTTCTATCATTTGTAGTCAAAATTTCTTCAACTTTAGTCTGCTTCATAATCCTTGATACTCTCTTTGTATCTCGTTATGTTATGTAATCATACAGTACGTAATGCTACAATCACTAATAATAAGTTTCCAGTCTGGTCTGGAAAAAGAGGTTAAGTCGATTTGATTTTTAAAATTTTTACTTTTTTTTTGCATGACCTACGTGAACTTTAAATTATTCTAAACAGCTTTTATTCGAAAAATTTTTCTGAAGATGCCATTTAAAGAAGTTACGAGTCTTGCTGGGTTGCAACACGAAACTAAGAAGTTATGGGTTAAAATTGTTAATACAATCATTAGGGGTGAAGGTCTTCCAGGTAAGAGGATCTGTAGCGTTAAGGTGAAGGAATCAAGGCAGAACAAAGACGATAATACCACAAGCTCATAAGTAGCTTACGTGACGTCACAGCACAACCATCTCCTCTTAATATTAATAATTATATTCTAAGCAATGTAGGACTTTACTCGTTTTCTTTCAATATAAATGTATCCGTTTTCCCTCCCTAGATCTGCGTCACAATCTGCCAGGCAGTCTCCTGAGCGGCTTACAGCTTGCAAAAAAAAAGCGCATTGAGTGAAATAAATATCATGGTAATTTTGTAAGCATGTTGGCGCGGAATAAGCTGTATGTTCACTGCATTACCATGAAACTTAGTTTACTAAATGTAGGGCGGATACGTCATTCATGACTGGCATTTCTTGAAATCTTACACAAAATAATTAAATAAATAAATAAAATAAAATATACAGATACACACAGGGCAATCGTCGCTTTCCAAACGATACACGCCTCATATTACCTAACCAAACCTAACCTAATAACACTAATAGTATTGTGAAACTACTTTGCAAGATACAGCCAATTAGCCTATTCAGTGGTATGGGAACAAAATTAAGTGATTTGATAATTGAAAGCAACAAAAAAAGGTAAAATTTTACATCTTCACCATAATGGCGTTTGTTTACGTCTCCATCTTCGGACTGCACCTCGTCCAACACCCTACTTTTGGTCATAGAGAACATTTGATAGCTTCTATATCAACCTAACCTAACATAACCTATATTAACCAAACCTTAACCTACATTGACAAATAACAGACCCTTGTTCAAACAAAACTAAACTTTATTTTTCGAAGATAAGGTCTCACAGAAAACATTGAATATCTCACAAACTAAGAATTTGCGATAGAAATGTAATTGAAGAAAACCTTCTCAAAATGCATCAGGTAATGCAAAATTATAACCCTGAATTCTCCAAAGCATTGTGGTGAAGATGTAAAATAATACCCCAAAAAATCTTAGCAATTAATGTAAGGAATTTCACAAAATTTCATGAAAGATTTTTAAACTTTCAGAGTTTTCACTTTATAGTTCAATCAGTGTGTGTAGGTGTGGCAGTTATACCTTTGTTTAGGCAAGTAGTTTTTTTTTTTAATTGGGTTACTACTACAGTAATGAGTGTGAGGCTGTGAGCTATGCGTATTTCATAATGCCGTACTTTTACTAAAACTAATGTTCACCGCAAAACTTTTATTTCGTCCGAAAATGGAGGATGTCATTAGAACTAATGTTCACCGCAATATTCATAAATAATTGATAACATAAACATATATACCAGCAATGTTTACAGTTCATCAACACTAATGAAGTTGAGGTGATTGAATTTCTATTTCGACAATACACTGTTCACATCATTGATTAATCTCTCAAAAAATTTGTTTTATATTTCTTGCTGGAAGGAAAAAAATAATGACTGCTTAGGTGGTGCAGCGGAACCAACCCAAGCCAGACAGCAGAGGAGAGGTACGGCAAGCCAAGGTAACGTGAATCACTACTTAGTACTTACCTCGCCATGGTAGTCTGTCAGGAAGGGATGGATGGCTTCAGGCTTCAGGGTTCACCAGTCGCCTTGACCTTGGTGGTGGAAGACGCGAGAGTTCACGTTTTGGTAAATCCCAAGCAAAGTGTCATGGAGTGAAGCGTCTGTCACTCACCCAGCCATTGGAGATGATCGCGTTTTTCCACCTCAAGGAAGATATAATGTTTATATAATTGTTCCAAACACGCAATGAATCCACAACTGTTTTCTTGTCCTTTGGAAAGTAAAGATGTGAAAGCACCTTCTAAAACATTCCTTGAATATCCGTACGGCACACACTACACACTGCACTGTTCCATGCTTGATGTACTCGTCAAACACACTGACGCGCGCAGATCTACGAACTACGTCATAGGTCACAGGATCCACGCGGCATGCACACCTATTCCTTATTTTAATATTTCCTTATAAGAGTAATCTGTTGCCTTGTCTGGCACGTTTCTTTATTATTTTTTTTTATTTATTTATTTTTTTTGCTGACCCTATGATGTTTTATAGTGACAGCACTTTCCTTATATATTCCTCCATCCGCTATTTCCTGAGTAGTACCTTCAATAATCCTGAGGTTTCCACTGGTGTATTGCGCGTGTTTTCCCCTTACTTGACATAGATATGATCAGTTGTTAAACAACAGCTCCGGAATCCTGTTTGCAATTTTGGTTGATTTAAATGAATTGCTGTTCTAATCCTATATTTTGTAAAATGCTTGTATATTATAGTTAACTTATTGGCTAGTAATTTTTTAGGTCTTTGATGTATAATTTCTTATGAATCAGTATTATTGTGTTTGTTTTACCAAGTTCTTGGTACAGAACAAGTTTGCAAGCATTTTGTAAAAAGCATTGCAAGTTTGTCAAGTAGAAAATCTAATGTAAAGTAGGTTGAGCATTCTTTTCTCTTTTCTATTTTGTTAGTTTCTTAATTTCTGCTATTTTCTTGGATGCAGTCTGAAATGTGTGGGAAAGGGCAAGCATGTACACAGACTTAACCTTGTACTCACACACACACACACTCACCTTGACTTACTCCATGCAGGTGGTGTGGGATGGGACGCGGGCAGTGGGTGTGGAGTTTGTTCAATGGGACAATCCCCGGCTGAATGGAACAGTGTATGCCCGTGGAGAGGTGATACTGAGTGGTGGTGCCATCAACACCCCGATGATCCTCACACACTCTGGGGTTGGACCAAGGCACGTACTAGACAAACTGCAGGCAAGTTATCAACTCAGGAAAGTCCAGTTTACATTGTTTTCTGCAGCCTTTCTATCTATAAGTTCCAAAAAAATAACTTCAAATGCTATACTAAATATGAAATACTTTCCTTAGACAATTTTACCTTTTCCAAGAATTCCACATACCTTAGAGACTGACTGATACATCAACATGATCAGAAAACCAGCAATGCAAAACATGAAAAAAAAACACTATAGCTTTCACAATATTTAAAGAAACTGATTAAACTGAGTCAGATGTATGAATAGAACAGGCATTAAAGCAGAATTCAATTACTATGAAAAAACAGTTATACAGAAAAATGTTACAATCAACTATTTGTTTAAGACTAAGAAAAAAATATACAAAACTTATATAACAAAAAGGGCAGAGGTCATCACACAAATGTTGCAGCTCAACCTCACATCACACTTATCCTCCAGATCCCAGTGGTGTCTCCTCTGGAGGGTGTGGGGAAAAACTTACAAGATCACCTCAACTTGCCATTATATGTGTCTCTGGAGCAGCCAGTCTCCCTCAACCCTGCCAAGCTGAGGACAGTCTCAAACCTCTGGGATTACTTCTTCAACTCAGGGAAAGGTATGTCAGTTTTATCATATGACTGGTGTGCTCATTGGTATGTCTGTTAACTTAATTATTACTTTTTTTCTTTCTTGTTTTAGTTCATTGAAAGATTTAGGCCCAAGGTTGTTCCTGTGAATTATGTGGTTAATCTTATGTTTTTAATCTTTGGGATAATATCACTAAATGGGTAAAAAATGTGTATTATTTTTTCAGTTAAGAGACAGGAAGAATTCATAGCTTTAATAATTCTTTTGGTAATGTTTTGGTGACTTCAGGCTTTGTGTAACATTGTCTTTTATATATATATATATATATATATATATATATATAATATATATATATATATATATATACATATAAGTATATATTATTTTACTGTCATCTTTTTAACTGTTTTGTCTTTGTTATCTATCTATCTATCAATCTATCTATCTATTTCTATACCAGGCTGTTATCCCCCTAAAGGTGGTTAGCCAAGACAAGGCACACCAGGGTTCAAGGAGACATTACTCTCCCCTTCCCATCTGTACCTTGTCTTTTCATAAGAGAATATACAGAGCAAGGGCTTCCCAGACCCCTTACTGTGTCCTTTTTATCGCCTTTTACGAGTAGCAGGGAATACAGTGGTAGTATTCTTATAACCCTCCCTCCCGCATGTCTTTATTATACTGTATTGTATTTGAATTTAAGTATCAAATAGATTGTTCTCATTCTTCCAAAGGTTTCTCATTTTACTTCCTTTTCTATCTTCTAATTTTTTTTTTTAATTCAGACATCAGACATCATGTATGCAGTATACATTATTCATTCCACTTATTCCTGTTGAAATTTATTTTAGTTTCTTTTCCTTAATTTACTTTTCCTTGTCAGGTCTACCTCATACATCTTTCATTTCTTTTCACTAAGTATTTTTTCTTGTCTTATTTTCTTTGATCCCTACTTTTCATATCTGTCTTCTTTATTCACTCAATATTTTTTAATAAGTGTTCCTTTCCCTTTATTCTATCACAGGTGACCTTGGGCATGCAGCCATCGAGGGCGTGGGAGTGATGCGAGGGGAAGGGAAGCTGCCGGAGGTGGGTGTCATCCTCTTCAACATGGGAGCTGTTGACAAGCACCTCTACTCGGAAGTGTCAAACATGAAGCTAGAAGTAGGTGCTGATTGTTGTGTGTGTTTGCATTTACCTATCAGTAGTATAAAGAACCTGAGCTACATTCATGTAGTCCTATCGCTGTACCTACATATATTCATGCACCCTTTTCTTTTGCTGTTACATTGTTACCACTAAACCACAGGAGCAGTATGTGTGTGTGTGTGTGTGTATGTGTGTGTGTGTGTGTGTGTGTGTGTGTGTGTGTGTGTGTGTGTGTGTGTGTGTGTGTGTGTGTGTGTGTTTTATGATTCCTTGTGTTTTATTAGTGTATGAAGGGTTATCCAGTTGACTACGCTTACTTAAGTCTGCAGCGTATAACTTAATAATGTTATTTTCTTACATTATATTCTAGTACTTTGAGCAAATGTTCCCGGCTATGGACAACCAGAGTGCTGAGGGGTTCATCTTCCTGGCAACGTGTCTCCACCCTCAGAGTAAAGGTCAGCTGCGGGTGGTGTCCAGTGACCCGCAGCAGCCCCCTGTCATTGACCCGGCCTACCTTTCCAACCCAGCTGACCTGCCCTGCATGAGACATGGTTAGACTCCTCTCTATGTAATCATAATAATTTTGATTTGTTTCTGTTATACTCCTCCCAAGATGTAACTTATTCATATATGTATACAAAAGAAAAGAAATGTACTATTTCTTTATTAGCATTGAAATTATTGAAACCTTTAACCTCATTCCATATAATATAACATTGACTTTTGAGGTAGTAGTGGAATAGCAATTTATAAAGCAGTTTTCCATATCTACTTGTATCATCAGCTGCAGAATATTTTCAAAGCAATTATAAATATTTTTTGCACTTCATCGCTAGATCATTTGCATCTGTGTGTGATTTATAGACTATTAATCACTGACTCGTGCCAACCTTCTGTCTTCTCACCCCAGCCTTCAAGTTTGCTATGCGTCTGGTGCTTACGAAGGCCTTCCAGAACCTTGGGGCGACGGCTCACCTGCCTCGCTACAAGGAGTGTGTTGGGGGTGTCGGGGGTGCTGCGGGGCCGGGGCCGGGGGAAGATGCAAGAGCCAGATATAAGGAGTATGTGAATTGTATAGTGCGCATCGGTGCCATCACAGGCTACCATCCCCTTGGCACTGCACGGATGGGTCAACCCGATGACCCTCAGGCTGTGGTGGACCTTCAACTCAGGTCAGTATGCTATTTACTGTTGTGTTGTTTAAATAACTTTCACAGATCTTGATAAATCCATAACTTTGCTGCTTGTAGGTACTCAAAGGCTTCTGCTCCCAGTACAATGACATCCAATTTACTGTATTGTTGTTTTATCTTGTTTCTTCAGCTGTTGAATGTTTTCTGATTGATCCCTTCCCTTTGTTGGTCACTGATTTGATTAAGCTTGGCATATATTAATTATATTGTACATCTAGGCTTTATTAAAAGTAGAAGAATATCACAACATTATTTCCTTCACTCAGTAAGGTAAAAAGGGGGAAGTTTCACCACTGATTTCAGCTGCCCTGTGTCTGGTATTCCACAATTCCTGTATTATATGAATTAGCAGAAAGCATCAAACCGGAACACTATATATTTACTTTTATATGCTTATGTATATGGCAGGTTAATAAAGCAGCTTTTCTATTTCAGTTATACCTTGCTTAACTGTAAAAAAAAGTAGGCATAGTGTACTATTTGAAAATGATTACAATATAGCTAGCACAGGAGATTTAGATAAGTCTCTATGCAATGGACATATAATAATATTTAAGTCAGAACCAGTGCATGCAGTCTAATTGTGTGTTGGCCTTCAGGGTTATTGGTACGGAGAGGCTGCGAGTGGTGGATGCCTCGGTGATGCCCACACAGATCTCCGGCACACCCAACTCAGCCATCGTGGTCATAGCAGAGAAAGCGGCTGACCTAATCAAGGTAAGAGAGGGAGGAATGGAAAGAGAGAGTAAGGATAAGATGAGAGAGGGAGAAAGGGAGGAAGGAAGGACAAGGGAAGTGAGGAAGAAAGTTAAAGAGTCTTGAGATTATCCTAGTATTTCTCATGTCATTGGTGTGCTTTAAGGTAAATCTTTGTATGTTTTCATGGTGGTTATCAGAAAGAAAAGGTATATAAAGGCTGCATCTTAATATTTGTTCCACGTTAGCTGTGCAAGGTGTGGTAAAGTATACACAGTCTCAGGTCCAAATAATTACCAGTTAAAAGAAAAAATAAGTGAGTCTATGAAATTTTCTTGACACCAGCAGGGATTTGTTATACTTGCTTTTTTACTATTACTCTCAAGTCAATTTAAGTGTTATGTCAGAATAATGTAAAAGTAATTTGTATATACATGTAGTTAAGTTCATTGGTCCTTCTCAAATTGGTATTTTAATAACTTGATTTTCTTATTATTTTCACATCCATATTGAAGTTGACAAAGATAAGGTTGTGCAACATTATGCTCGTTTTCTGATGTCACATTTCTCATTCCTGTCTCCTTGTCCTTTGATCCTGTGGTGGGTGAGGACTCCTTCCCTAAGACATAGAAGGAGCTGACAGTGTTACCTTAGTGATTACATGCATCATATAGAATAGATGGGATATTCCAGTAAAAACATGGTGTCCTTTATATTGTGTAGCAATTTCTATCTTTACTGCTGAGGGTGATGTTAAGTTGGTAGCACATAGTCAACCAGGGGACACTTCTGCCATGACCATCTATCTCTTGCAGTATGTGATGAAATATATTGTTGGTTTGCAAATTTCAGTAATAGAAAAAAAAAAAAACATGTGGTATTATAGACTCCTTAATTTTTTCCTCTTTCCCTGTAGGCTTCGTGGAGCAACGTCACCCGCCTGGCCTCGCAGCGGCTGTGTTCCTCATCCCCAGACTGTGAAGAGCAGTTGTTGGCAAAGCTGGACAGTTCCTGCAGCCTCCAACACCCTTCCTCACTCCTGGTGGTGATCCTCCTCAGTCTTCATTCTTTCAACATATGTGTGTAATCTAGTCATTTGAGTGTTGGTTTGTAATATAGTGTTTCAAATGTTTCTGTTGTTCATCAGGGTACAACTGTAATCTTTTCCTCCTCCATCTTCTGTGAGGTTTTTATGATGCTAGTCAAGTTGTGCCTATTAATTTTGTATGATATGATTTGTTTTATTTATTGTTGAATACATTTTATTTGATGGATGTGTTTTTGTTTGAGTTACCCAGATGTGAATTAATTACACCAGCTATTGATGTTTAATGGTTGAGAGAGAGAGAGAGAGAGAGAGAGAGAGAGAGAGAGAGAGAGAGAGAGAGAGAGAGAGAGAGAGAGAGAGAGAGAGAGAGAGAGAGAGAGAAAAAAAAAGAGAGAGAGAGAAAAAGAGAGAGAGAGAGAGAGAGAGAGAGAGAGAGAGAAAGAGAGAGAGAGAGAGAGAGAGAGAGAGAGAGAGAGAGAGAGAGAGAGAGAGAGAGAGAGAGAGAGAGAGAGAGAGAGAGAGAGAGAGAGAGAGAGAGAGAGAGAGAGAGAGAGAGAGAGAGAGAGAGAGAGAGAGAGAGAGAGAGATTTGAACATTATAATATACAAAGTGAATGTATGAGTTCATATATCATATCAATTATCATATATTTTGTGATCTCAACATGAGATCATAATACAAACCACTTAATTTATGCACTTAATTGTGTATTATCAATAGGAAATTTGGTATGATGCTGTTGTAGTTTATTGAATAGGTTTAGAATATAATGCACTAATAACACTAGATGATAATTACACACACATATCTCATCTTGAAATTGAGTCAAGTGAAATTGTAGTAAGTCAAAACAGGAATATTCAGGAAATGGAAAATCAAGTGACAGAGAGGTAAGCTGTGAAAGGTTTGGACGGTAAGGTGCAACATGGAAGCACATCCTTACACCCATTAGTGTGAGATGTTATGTGACGTGTAAGTGTTTGAAGTGTGGAGTGATGGGTGGTATTGATACAGTATAGTGGCACATGTTAAGTACCTAAGTGTGGTATAATTGCAAAGGATAACCAACATATAGGTCCTTGCTAGGCTGTTTGATCTAATACTCTACAAGTTGAAGAGATGGAATTGTTAAAAAGACGAGTATCATTAGAAGAGGCTTGAAGGAAATATAACACTGGAAATGTGAGAACTAGGGAAATGTGTAACGAGGTACTATGATTACAGTAAAGAAAAGAAAAGCAGCAT
>JAPQNM010000040.1:3428728-3434071 GCA_029783475.1 Metacarcinus magister
CACCAAGCGAGGACCAGTTAGTCCTCTCGAAAAAGCCTAATTTTTTCTCCCTCTTCATAAACAAGAATCAACATTTCCTCCGGTCATGTATATTTAGGTCTCCAAGACGCTAGTGTTACTTGGTTTAACGCCTTCCTGCTGCTACTTTCTCCAAGTGCTGCCAGCCAACATGTATCAACACTGTAACGACCACTCACCTGGTACGACCATTACCTAGTGTTAGGGTCGTATTGGTAACACTGGCTCCAGACCTGTTCGCATCAGGTTGGCAGCACTGCCTTCATTGCTTCACCTCTGTTGCCAACACGAATCGAAGCGCCTGTGAAACCTGTTTACGTACACCTGTGTGGCTGGATGCTGGTGCACACACGTGTTTGAAGGTGTCGGCAGGTGTGTTTGAGCACGTGTTCTGGGGCACGTGTCCACGCACCTGTAGTTGCACGACAGACACGGTGACTCACTTTATTCCCTCACTTACAAAGGTACTTACAATAGGCTCACATTCAGTTACTTAGAAGCTAAATTAGAATAGGTTACCAAGCTTTCATTTCTATTTTTTTTTTTTTTGTGTGTGTGATGTTGGAATTCCTGAACTCACCGTCTTAAGAATTATTATTATTATTATTATTTAAGTAGGTAGCGAAGCAGCTGGCTAGTGGTGAACATAAACAGGTATTGGACATGGAGTAGTGCTTTTAAGTCCCTGTAATGACTGATTCTATACCTGTGTTTGAACGGTAAAGAATCGCCCTCACGTCTACCATTGAACTAAGCTGTGATTGTTATTCCGCGCAGGTGGAACAGCGGGGAGGTGCCACCAGCCACACTCTACGTGCTACCAGATGCTGAGAACAATCATTAGCGTGACCCCACACACCCTAACAACCACACACACCCCACACACCCTAACAACCACACACACCCCACATACCCTAACAACCACACACACCCCACACACCCTAACGACCACACACACCCCCACACACCCTAACGACCACACACACCCCACACACCCTAACAACCACACACACCCCACACACCCTAACGACCACACACACCCCACACACCCTAACAACCACACACACCCCACATACCCTAACAACCACACACACCCAACACACCCTAACAACCACACACACCCCACACCCTAACGACCCACACACACCCCACACACCCTAACGACCACACACACCCCACACACCCTAACAACCACACACACCCCACACACCCTAACGACCACACACACCCCACACACCCTAACAACCACACACACCCCACACACCCTAACACACCCTAACGACGCGTACCTGGCTTACCTACCTGGGGACAAAGATAAGAATGCTAAAAAAGTAAGAAATAATATTGAATTGATTGTATGTGTTTGAAAATCGTTAACATTGCTTGGACCAGTCGAGTGATGGTAGTAGTAGTAGTAGTAGTAGTAGTAGTAGTAGTAGTAGTAGTAGTAATGGAAATCAATACTCGTGTTTGATTAATATTCTTGCCATATTAGAGAATGCCAAGCTTCAGTACCATTCTCTCTCTCTCTCTCTCTCTCTCTCTCTCTCTCTCTCTCTCTCTCTCTCTCTCTCTCTCTCTCTCTCTCTCTCTTTCTCAGGTGAGCGCCCTCTCCCCTCCGCTGCCATGTAAGGTCAACGCACGACTGACGGGGAACGTGTCATACCTATGTTGAGACGTGGGGGGAAGGGGGGGAAGGGGGAAGGGGAAAGAAGGAAGGAAGGAGAGAGGAAGAGGAGAGAGAGAGAGAGAGAGAGAGGAAGACGATGGATGCAGGGAGAATACGGATGCTAAGAAGAGAAGAGAAGAGAAGAGGAGAGGGAGACAGGGAGGGAAGAAGAAGAAGAAGAGGAAGAAGGTGGTAGAGTAAGATGATGTGGAAGAAGGTATGGCAGGAGGGAAGAAAGGAGGGAGGGAGAAAGAGGAGGAAAATATGAAGGGAGGGATAGAGACTTAAGGAAGGAATGGAGGAGGAGGAAAAGGGGATGGAATGAGGGAGGCAGGAAGGGAAGAAGAATAGGGAAAGAAGAAGATAGAAGAAGGAAAGACTACATTGTCGTTAGGAAGAAGGGAGGAAGGGAGTGAAGGAAGGAAGGAAGGATAGAAGGGAGAGTAAAACAAGATGGAATAAGTTGAGAGAGAGAGAGAGAGAGAGAGAGAGAGAGAGAGAGAGAGAGAGAGAGAGAGAGAGAGAGAGAGAGAGAGAGAGAGAGAGAGAGAGAGAGAGAGAGAGAGAGAGAGAGAGAGAGAGAGAGAGAGCACTTTGACCATTAAGTTCAAAGCATCTCCTTGGTGACTCAAATCCTACCTCCTCCTCCTCCTCCTCCTCCTCCTCCTCCTCCTCCTCCTCCTCCTCCTTCACCCCTTTCCCCTCCCTTCTTAACTACTCAAGACCTACTCTGTCTCTCCTTCACCTTCCTTTCCTTTTCCCTCCTTCCCTCCTTGCATTCCCTCCCTTCCCTCTCTCTTTTCAAATCTTTCAATCTGCAATAAAATAAGACCAGCAGGTTTTCATGTATGACTAACAGTCTCAGAGGCAATGGCAAGACACCTCTCACACAAAGAATATTATGAATCAGTGATAATATAGAAATAGTTACAGGAAGGGAAACGAAATGAGTGTAATCCGTTGTAATGTGTGAATTTAGGAAGGGTAATCTCCATGCCTTTTTGTCGTAGGAGACCGGCATCTCCCCTTAAGTCAAACGATGGTTATTTCATTATATTTATCAGGAAATCATATACTTAAGAGTCATTGGGGAACTGACTACAGCATCAGATGGACTTTATAGAGCTCCATAACTTTGATTATATATTTTTTTTTCTTGTAGGAGTAATATTTTTGTAGTGAAATGGCCAACAACTGATCGACCTCAATTATGGTGGAAAATTTCGGGCCACAAAATCGAGACTGCATTTTGTCACAGATATCTGAAACAATTACTTGAATAAAGGTTTTGGATATTTCAATTTGCAATAAAATTAGAAGAGGAGGAGGTGGAGTAGGAAGAGAAGAAGGTGGAGGAGAAGGAGAAGGAGGAGGAGGAGGAGGAGGAGGAGGAGGAGGAGGAGGAGGAGGAGGAGGAGGAGGAGGAGGAGGAGGAGGAGGACACATAGGAACACATAGGAAGAACAAACAGCAACAGGCCTGCTGGCCCTTACGAGGCTGTTTGTGAGTACACTATCTAATCTAGAGTGAAGGATACAGGATAGTAAGGGTGAAGGCTTCTCTCCCCAGCCATGGCTGGCAGGGAAAGGAAGGCCAACCAAGACCAGACTATCACTACTGCTTCTAAATATTTGTCAAGTCTATTTTTGAACGTAGTAATTGTTTTACTGTCGACGACATTGGCGGGCAGGGAGTTCCAAACGTTAACGATCCGATTGATAAAGAAGTGCTTGGCTTCGTTTGATGTGAATCTTTTACCAGTAATCTTAAAAGAATGATGTCTTCTTGTTATATTTGATCGATCAAAAGTAATGTAATCTTCTGCATTGATATTATCGAATCCTTTGATTATCTTGAACATTTCAATTAAATCCCCTCGCATCCTTCGTTTTTCTAGGCTGAATAAGTTTAGTTCTTTAAGTCTTTCTTCATAAGGTTTATTTTTCAGCCTTGGAATCATTTGAGGAGGAGGAGGAGGAGGAAAATAAGATGTGATGTCCGGTGTACGTGATCATGATGACAATGAAGAGGAGGACGGAGAATAAGAGGAGAAGGAGGAGCAAGAGGAGGAGAAGGAGAAGGAAGAGGAGGAAGAGGAGGAAGAGGAGGATGAAGATAATAAATACCAAGCGATGATTCAAAGATACGAAGATGGTAACGATAAGATAAACAGAGGAATAGGAAAAGAAAAGAAAACTGAAGAATATAAAGAGGAGGAAAACGAAAAAAATATTTGATAAAGAAGAGACGAGAATAAAGCAAAGACAAAAAACCCAAATGAATGAGAGAGAGAGAGAGAGAGAGAGAGAGAGAGAGAGAGAGAGAGAGAGAGAGAGAGAGAGAGAGAGAGAGAGAGAGAGAGAGAGAGAGAGAGAGAGAGAGAGAGAGAGAGAGAGAGAGAGAGAGAGAGAGAATATTTAAAACCCATTTGGCTTTCTCTTTTTAAAATTTTGTTTCTCTCTCTCTCTCTCTCTCTCTCTCTCTCTCTCTCTCTCTCTCTCTCTCTCTCTCTCTCTCTCTGGGAATGTGAGTTAGATAAAAAATATGAACATCAAAAGGTTTGCTGATCAACCATAAGAATCACTTCCTGTCTCTCTGGTTTTCCTCTACGATTACTTGGGATGGAAAAAAAAATCCCAGTAAAGTTTTTATCTATTATCAATATTTTTTTTTTATTTTATTATTATTATTTATTTATTTTTTTTGGCGGGAAATGGGTAAAGATATTTTGGATTTTCTTAAGGATAATATTGTGTTATTTTTTCCTCCTTTCCTTATTTGGTAAGTCCCTCACAACCCTCCCTCCCTTAAGACTAAACTATCTATATATATAACAGCATTTCCTCAATAGTTCTCCTTAAGTCAGATTTTTCTTTCTTTAAACCATATGCTAAGTCACTCTTCCTTCCCTTATTTAAGTCATTAAGTCACGAGAGAGAGCGAGAGAGAGAGAGAGAGAGAGAGAGAGAGAGAGAGAGAGAGAGAGAGAGAGAGAGAGAGAGAGAGAGAGAGAGAGAGAGAGAGGAGGAAAAAGATAGATGTATTGCATTGCTGGGAAAAAAAAATTATGATATGACTAGCTTCAAGTTTGCTTATAGAGAGATAACACACACACACACACACACACACACACACACACACACACACACACACACACACACACACACACACACACACACACACACACACCCTTGTACTACCTGCCTGCATCTTAAAACCTCAAGTATTAGGTAATCAAATCTTCCCTCCTACCTCCACCTCCTCCTCCTCCTCCATACCTCCTACATTTATTTTTTTTTCTTCCCTCCTTCCCTCCCTCTCTCCTCAATTTCTAGTACCCTTGTTCTCTCACCACGGCTAGTCTTATGTATCTCCTCCTCTCCCTCCTCCTCCTCCTCCTCCTCCTCCTCCTCCTCCTACTCTTAACCTGGATAGAGATAACCTAATTTACCCACATCTGAGCAAATAAAAATCACTGTAGCTCACTGTCCATTTTTGCGAAGGAGAGAAGGAGGGAGGGAGGGAGGGGGGAGGGAGGGAGGGAGGGAAGGAGGGAAGGGAAGGAGGGAGCGTAGGTTCTTGAGTTCCATGGAGGGCACCTGCTGCTTCGTCACGTTGCCTGGAGGAGGAGGAGGAGGAGGAGGAGGGAGGAGGAG
>JAPQNM010000040.1:3441671-3454171 GCA_029783475.1 Metacarcinus magister
TTTTTTCCTTCCTCTTATGTATGTATGTATGTGTGTATGTGTGAGTGTGTGCGTGTGTGCGTGTGGGTTCGGTGTGGCTGTAAATGTACGGAATGAGGTTTTAACGTTAAACTAACATCATTTTGTGGTGAGCGTGAGTAAAAATATCACCCGAAGTAGGAAAAGAGAAAAAAAATATGAAACTGCAGTACTGTTAAAAGCAAGCGAACCACTGAGCTGTGAAACGCGTGCCGTGAACCATGAACCAGCAAACAATGTGATTCTCTAAACCATACGAGATACCGAAGCACAGAACACTTTAAATTACACAACACCGTCGAACCACTGAACCAGTTGACCAAATGAACCGGGAAACCGCATCATCCAACCTCCACCACCACCACTAGCCCCCCAGAACCCAACCTCACCCTGCGCCGCTCCAACCCAGCCCAGCCCAGCCCCGCCCCACCCCTCTCCGCCCCGCCCCACCCCTCCAGGAATCCGATCTAGGCTGGAAAATTAAACGTATCCCCTAACTTGCAAGTCCAACACTCATCCACGCGAACTGGCAACGAAAACGACAAACTCCATTTAAACCACAATTCATATGAAGAGGAACATAAGCCGCCACCCCCTCACACACACACACACACTCGTACTGCTATAACATTATCCACAGCGACAGTGAGAGTCAAAAAGAAGAGAGAGAAAGAGAAAAGAAAAGTATGATAATAATAATAACAATATGCAAGTTAAGAAAACTGTAGCAAAAGGAAAGAATCATTGAACCCAACAACACACATACTCACTATACCTTCCTTCTCCTCCTCCTCCTCCTCCTCCTCCTCCTCCTCCTCCTCCACCTCCTCCTCCTCCTCCTCCTCCTCCTCCTCCTCCTCCTCCTCCTCCTCCTCCTCCTCCTCCTTTGCCCCACGATCAGCAGGGGCCCGCCAGTATTCTCAGGTGCCACTCGTTAACATGCAAATGATATGTTAAACAAATGTCCTCATAGTCCACAATTATCTCAAGCACTGGGGGTCCCCTTCACCGGTGAAAATTAATTAAAACTTTGTTGCAGTAGAGAACCGGGTGGGAGGAGCGAATGCTGGAAGGAGCGAGAGATAGAGAAGGAAGCAAGAAGGGAGGGAGGGAGGGAGGGAGTAAGGAAGAGTGTGTGTGGGGGGGGTGTAAGGAGTAAGTTAGAGAGAGAGAGAGAGAGAGAGAGAGAGAGAGAGAGAGAGAGAGAGAGAGAGAGAGAGAGAGAAATGGTGCAGATGAAATTTTTGAGAACTAGTCTTCTGAGCTGATGCTTCATATGATAAAGACAGAGTTTTCAAACCCTTGATTCTCTCTCTCTCTCTCTCTCTCTCTCTCTCTCTCTCTCTCTCTCTCTCTCTCTCTCTCTCTCTCTCTCTCTCTCTATCTCTCTCTCTCTCTCTCTCTCTCTCTCTCTCTCTCTCTCTCTCTCTCTCTCTCTCTCTCTCTCTCGCTCTCGCTCTCGCTCTCGCTCTCGCTCTCGCTCTCGCTCTCGCTCTTTTTCTCTTTCAAAATTGGTGCGTATATATTTCTTTTACTAATTTATTGTTGTGGTTGTAAAGGTATTCGTGGTGGTGGTGGTGGTGGTGGTGGTGGTGGTGGTGGTGGTGATGGTGGTGGTGGTGGTGGTGGTGGTGGTGGTGGTGATGGTGGTGGTGGTGGTGGTGGTGGTGGTGGTGGTGGTGGTGGAGGACAGAGGACATATTAGCCACATACTAGAGTCAAGTGTATTTTTGGTGATCATGACGTGAAAAATTTAGTGTACTTAGAGATTTGTATATATATCATTAATTAAATATACAGGTATAGTACACGTTCAGGTAATTGTTTATATACCTAGATATACGTATACCATTTTTTATTTTCTTCTTCTTTCGTCTATATTTCCTTTATATATAAGTTGCATTAGTTTTGACGTACAGAGAAACGCTGTGTTTTATATTAATTAGTTGCACCAAATAAAACGAAACACTTTATTTACGCTGCAGGAGTTGTGTAATTATTTTATTTTACTTTTGTATTTATTATTCATGCCATTATTCACTGCATTTAATTTTTGCTTCTCTGATACAGCTTCTATCCAAGAGTTATATGTGTATGAATTTGTTTGGACATGAAAGCTGCACATTTACAGGTTTTTTTTCTCTCCCGTTCCTCGCGCAGCGCTGACGGGAGGCGATTTGAAATAAATATACAACATTTTACTTTACAGCCATGGAGAAATATTTCAAAAAATCCGACGTTACTGAAGGCACATCATATGATATTTTGCATCATATATAATCACATACACACACACACACACACACACACACACACACACACACACACACACACACACACACACACACACACACACACACACACACACACACACACACACACACACCACACACACACACACACACACACACACACACACACACACACACACACACACACACACACACACACACACACACACACACACACACACACACACACACACACACACACACACACACACACACCCGGATCCTGCCACCAAAGCATAAATTGATACTATTCTTAGTCTCACTGGTTAAAAAGGGGGGCAGGGGGTATACCTGGCCTTACCTGGGGACACGTAATGATGAAAAATTTGGACATTAAAGAGCTGCTCACCTGCATCCACCTGGGGTTACCTGGCCAGCCTCTGTAGTGAGCGACCCTCTGACAAATTTAGCCGCTGCCGGGGTGTTGATGCGGTGTGTGGGGGGGTGTTGGGGGTGTTGAGGGTGTGTGTGTGTGTGTGTGTGTGTCGGTAAACATGAAGCCCAAGAAAAGCCTAATGTGTTTTCGTTTCAAAATTGTAGGTTGGAGACGAGGAACATAGTACGGTCTGAGTTCGTCCCCAAGAAACAGCCAGACGCCACTCAGACCCAAGTGGAAGGACGAACACCACAACTTTGGCGCGACGGAGTGGAAGAAATACATCCACAGAAGACAAAGGTAAGGGAAAAAGTGAATCCCCCACCTCAGCACATGACATATATTGCCAGAGTCAATATTTTCCCTTCCTCTTCTCTCCTCCGCACTCCTTCAACTCTCCTCCATCATCGCCTTCCTCTCTCCATTCAGCACTGCTCCACCACCCACCTCTCGTGTCCCTTTCTTCCTCCTCTTAAATCTTACCATACTTCCCTATCTCCTCCTCCATCTCACTCCTCCTCCACTACACTCTTTCATCGGCGCTCTCCTTTCTTCCGGCGTTCCATGCTTCACCGCCACAAGGGAGCTTCGTTTTTCATCCGTTAGGGGGCCGTGACGTCACATGTCGCTGTCCATCGTCTTCCAGGAGAGAGAAGTGAATATTTCTCTTATTTCTTACCTTCGCTCAGCCTTGGGATACGAGACTGGAGGGAAAGAAATAAAAAGAAAGGTTGCCTCGAGTGGGTCAGGGTATACATGAAGGCTATATAAAGGCGACTGTTATTGTTATTTATAAAGCCTTGCATGACGCCCAAAGACTGAAATAGAGACAGGCTGCGCAAAAATGGCATCACCCGCATAGATAGAGTCGACAATAGGTTGAAGTGAAGCGTCCAGCCAGCCCCTTCCCTTCTGTGTTTAGTGAAGGGAAGTGGGAGGTAGAGAGGTGCATGTGACCCACGTAGACAGCCATGTAAGGAGCAAGGGGAAGGGCGTGCAGTGTGAGGTCCTTAGAAGCAACTATTGTCATCATCAGCAGTAATACAAAGTAAGAACATCGAACAAGGAAACTATTGACATCAAGTTTTCCCTTCATCCTCCTCTCCTTTTTTTCTTCTTTTTGTCCTCCTCCTCCTCCTTATCCTCCTCTTCTTCCAACTTTCTCTCTTTCTGCACCACCTCCACGTCGTCGTCATCATCGTCATCATCATCATCTTCATTTTCCTGTCGTCGTCCTTTCCAAACACAGCCAAAAGTCACACAATGTTGGCGGGACATGCACGGGAGTTTGGTGTCCTGGCTCACATTTTTGACGCCATTCCTCTGAGATTTCTGTCAACCATTTTTGTTGTTGTTGTTGTTTT
This sequence comes from Metacarcinus magister, assembly GCA_029783475.1. Classification (NCBI taxonomy): domain Eukaryota; kingdom Metazoa; phylum Arthropoda; class Malacostraca; order Decapoda; family Cancridae; genus Metacarcinus; species Metacarcinus magister. Next base: position 3,445,721 of record JAPQNM010000040.1, read on the forward strand.
GTTGTTGTTGTTGTTTTAGTTGTTTGTAATGATGATGGTGATTGTGGTAAGTCATGTTACTATTTCATTATTATTATTATTATTATTATTATTATTGTTATTATCATTAATATTATTGTTGTTATTTATTATTATTATTATTATTACTATTATCATGATTATTGTTATTACTATTATCATTGTTATTGTTATTGTTATTGTTATTGTTATTGTTATTGTTATTGTTATTGTTATAGCGTGTCGGTGGTATAGGGGTTACCATGTTCGGTTCACAGTCGCGTGGTCCCGAATTCGAATTCCGGGTCTGGTTGAGACAATTTGGTCTTGCCTCTTTGCACGCTGTAGCCTCTGTTCACCCAGCTGAACATACGTAATTAGCCAAGGATTTGTGACCTTGCAGTCCCGAATGGATAGAAGAAAAAAATTCTGACATATTTAAGCATACTGTTGTCTGCAGCATAAGATTTTATATAGAAGATAGGAAAGGGTAAGGTAGGTACTTAGACTGGGAAAAGTATACTATATCTGCTTACCTTTGTTAATCTTATACGTGCTCGATAACATTCCCTTTAATAATCATCTTATACTTTATTATTTATCGCGTTTATCTTCAGGGAATACGCTCCTACATGCATCCCATGGCTTGTAATAACCACTTTATTTTTATGTTCAATTACAACACTTGATATTGTGTTATTATATTTGTGATGCAAGCTGACCTTTGCCTTTTCGAACGTAGGAGTAAGGCGGCGTGAGACACACACACACACACACACACACACACACACACACACACACACACACACACACACACACACACACACACACACACACACACACACACGCACACGCACACGCACACATGTATAGTAGTGTGAGGGGGAAATACCCGACCACCTACCTGTCTGAGTGTCCACTGCACCACCTTTCACCACTTTTAATTGAATTGTAATGAAACTTTGCACGTAACTCAACATGAACCGCTGCGAGGCTTTCATTTACCAAACCAACACAACACAACACTCCTCTGTTATTGAATAATGGAAGTAGGTCGCTAGAATCACCACTTCGTTCCTAGCTAAATCACTACATAGATATTATATTCGTCGTTAGTAATATTTCAGCACCGACTCATCTATTTGAACGCGAACTTGGAGGAAGAATCAGTGAGTTGAAATCAATTACCAGAGTCTTGCAAAGGCGTCGTTGCTTCTCTTTAGAATCACTCGAGTGGAGGAGGAAAAATTAAGACAGATGGAAATCGCAGCAGAGTCGTCATAGAAAATGGGAGGTAAAGAAAATGGGGTACTAGGCATCTATTGAATTGTGTTTTGCCCACGGAAAGAATGCGTGAAGGTTGTGTATTTTGTCTTGATCGGCGAAAAGTTGTAATGAAGAAAAGAGTGTTTGAGATTTCTGGATAAAAAAAAATGTGGTGCTAGAAAGAAATAGTTATGAGGAAGCGGGAAAATTATGAAAAAAAGGAATAAAGAAAAAGAAAATGCTGTTAGAACGAGAATTTGTGTTTCCTAGGCGACTGACTATACAAGATTAATTTTTACGTGGAAATTATTTATATACACACACACACACACACACACACACACACACACACACACACACACACACACACACACACACACACACACACACACACACACACACACACACACACACACACACACACACACACACACACACGATAGGCGGTTTCATTACACACTGTACATAAAAAATCGGATTTACTTAACCAAGAAAAATAAGAAAAAATTTATATTAAGTATATCATCTACTCTTCTTTAGCTACAGAGGAACCGAGGCCTAATCTACTTAGTCTACTGAGCGATGAGAAAAAGAAACTCAAATTAACAGTTTCAGAAAGAATTAGAATCTATATTATGATTCATCAAACATAATCCTCTTGTATGTATGTATGTATGTATATGTATGTGTGAATATATTAATGTTTATGGATTTTGATGTGAAGTACGATATATGGCAAGTAGTGTGTTATGTATGTGGATGTGTTATGTATGTATGTATGTATGTATGTATGTATGTATGTGTGTGTTCTTCATTTTTCAGATAGTGTATGTATGACAGGTGATTCTCCACGGCAAGTTGTCAAAGTAAAGTGTTTTTGATATTGAAAGAGTAACAGTAGTAGTAGTAAAAGTAGTAGTAGTAGTAGTAGTAGTAGTAGTAGTAGTAGTAGTAGTAGTAGTAGTAGTAGTAGTAATATATAGTTCTAGTATAATAATTCTCCGGTAGTCAATGTAATAGTGATGGATGAAGAGGAGGAATAGGATAAGATCATGCGGGGTTTGAGGACAAGGATAAGAAGGAGGAAGATTAATAAAAGGAAAAGGAAGTGGTTTAAATAAGTACAAATAGATAAGTGTAACGAAGATATAACACCGAAGAAATTAATTAGGGAGAGAGAGAGAGAGAGAGAGAGAGAGAGAGAGAGAGAGAGAGAGAGAGAGAGAGAGAGAGAGAGAGAGAGAGAGAGAGAGAGAGAGAGAGAGAAAGAGAAAGAGACTGATCTTTATAATGACAGAAGAGAAGGTGAAGGAGTAGAAATAGAAGGAAGACAAACAAAAAAGATAAAACAAACTCCTGACATGACACGATATGAATAAAGAAAAAATAAATAAATAAACCAAGATTCTCGAGGCCAGGAAAGTAATGACAGAGCCCAGTAGCAGGTATACAATGAGTGATGATGAAAGTGATGATGATGATGATGAATAAGCAGAAGAGTGATAGATCGCCATGCAGTATGAATGTGAAGCGATTAATGATACAGGACAATGATATGAGAGAGTTTAATCGCATCGTAGAAGGTGAAACAGTATTTGACTTGAGAGAGAGAGAGAGAGAGAGAGAGAGAGAGAGAGAGAGAGAGAGAGAGAGAGAGAGAGAGATAATAATAATAATAATAATAATAATAATAATAATAGCACACGTTATATGATACATCGTCATTATTTTAGAATCAATTACAGAACACACAAGTCACGTTACATATCAGCTTTACAATTTTTCACAATCAGATCCTGTGTTTCCTGGGTTTTCCAAGACTCTATCCTCTTCCTCCTCCTCCTCCTCCTCCTCCTCCTCCTCCTCCTCCTTCTTTGGTTTCGTTCTCCTACCTGTTATTTTATTCATTTTCATTCACCGTGTTGTATAGTTCAATTTTTATATTTTAACATACACTTACCTGAGACAATAAACAAAAAAGCATCACTCTAATATGTTAAGAATCCATTGCCTGTTGTAAATCTTTTGTCTTGTCATTTTTTCTTTAATTTGGTTTTTTTCCGCAGATTTTCCCTCAAGTCAGACAACCTCTACCTCTTATGACCTTGGGTTTTTCATTTCCTTTTTTAGTTCTCTTCCGGAAACTCCACGTCGCCTTCCACTTCCAATTTCCTTCCAGCTGTACAACCATACAATGCTGTTTTGTCCTTTATTCGTTGCATGCTTTCTTTTTTCAGTGTTCCATAACCTTAGAATCTCCGTCAGGTTTCAGAATTTCTAACCATCCATGTTTTTCGTTTTTATCTTTAGTTTTATGTTATTCCTTCCTTCCTTCCCTGTTTCCTCTTTTTCCGCTTTGTGCCATGTCTCCTTTCTTTCTTTTCCTATCCTGTGTTTCCTGGTATTCTTATTTCCTTCATTCTTTCATTCCTTTCATTCTTTCATTCCTTCATTCCTTCATTCCTTCCTAGTTTTCTTTACTCTTGCGTGACCTACTTCGCTATCTTAGTATTATTTGTGTAATTTTTGTCTTGTTCTTTATCTACGAGTATACTTATTATTATCCTCAAGTCAAAGAACTTTCTGACTCTCATATATTTTTTACTCAAACTTTTTTTTCCCCTTCGTTTACTGCGTCATTCTCTCTCTCTCTCTCTCTCTCTCTCTCTCTCTCTCTCTCTCTCTCTCCTCTCTCTCTCTCTCTCTCTCTCTCTCTCTCTCTCTCTCTCTCTCTCTCTCTCTCTCTCTCTCTCTCTCTCTCTCTCTCTCTCTCTCTCTCTCTCTCTCTCTCTCTCTCTCTCTCTCTCTCCTCTCTCTCTCTCTCTCTCTCTCTCTCCTCTCTCTCTCTCTCTCTCTCTCTCTCTCTCTCTCTCCTCTCTCTCTCTCTCTCTCTCTCTCTCTCTCTCTCTCTCTCTCTCTCTCTCTCTCTCTCTCTCTCTCTCTCTCTCTCTCTCTCTCTCCTCTCTCTCTCTCTCTCTCTCTCTCTCTCTCTCTCTCTCTCTCTCTCTCTCTCTCTCTCTCTCTCTCCTCTCTCTCTCTCTCTCTCCTCTCCCTCTCCCTCTCCTCTCCTCTCTCTCTCTCTCTCTCTCTCTCTCTCTCTCTCTCTCTCTCTCTCTCTCTCTCTCTCTCTCTCTCTCTCTCTCTCTCTCTCTCTCTCTCTCTCTCTCTCTCTCTCTCTCTCTCTCTCTCTCTCTCTCTCTCTCTCTCTCTCTCTCTCTCTCTCTCTCTCTCTCTCTCTCTCTCTCTCTCTCTCCATTATATATCTACGAGTTCCTATTCCTTTAGAGTTCGCTGAAGAGGTTTCATATGCAAAAGGAAGAGAAGAGGATGAGGTTTTAATCCCAGGCGGGACATATATCATTATTATGTGCCTGATGGGAAATGGTAGGTAGGTATTCTCTCTCTCTCTCTCTCTCTCTCTCTCTCTCTCTCTCTCTCTCTCTCTCTCTCTCTCTCTCTCTCTCTCTCTCTCTCTCTCTCTCTCTCTCTCTCTCGCTCTCGCTCTCGCTCTCTCGCTCTCGCTCTCTCGCTCTCTCGCTCTCTCGCTCTCTCGCTCTCTCTCTCTCTCTCTCTCGCTCTCGCTCTCTCGCTCTCTCGCTCTCTCTCTCTCTCTCTCTCTCTCTCTCTCTCTCTCTCTCTCTCTCTCTCTCTCTCTCTCTCTCTCTCATTTATTGGCGTTTCTCTCTATGTTTTGTCTTGATTGTTGTTTGAAGTGAGTGGATGTGTTACGAAAGCCTCCAGTCTATATAGTTCTCCTCCTCCTCCTCCTCCTCCTCCTCCTCCTCCTCCTCCTCTCCTCCTCCTCCTCCTCCTCCTCCTCCTCCTCCTCCTCCTCCTCCTCTTCCTCTTCCTCTTCCTCCTCCATCAACGTTATCATTTTTTTAGGAGAGGCTGAGTCGAGTGGCTTCAGCTTAGATACAAGAGATTTTTGGTTCGATCCGCAGTGTTCCTTTGTATCTCTGTTCACGCCTCTTGTGATTACGAATTGCTGAGAGAGAGAGAGAGAGAGAGAGAGAGAGAGAGAGAGAGAGAGAGAGAGAGAGAGAGAGAGAGAGAGAGAGAGAGAGAGAGAGAGAGAAGAAGAAGAAAAAAAAAGATAAATAGGTGTTAAGGAACAGTTAGTGCTGCTTAGTAAATACCTTATGACCTTTGAGAGAAAAAAATGGTTTATATATATTCATAAATGCTCTGAAAAATGCTGATAATGCCCTCCTGACATCAAGATAAAAGCTAGCGAGGGGAGACTCTTGTTTTTCATCTTTCTTGCCGACTCATAATTTTTCCTCATAAGCAAGAGAAAGGGGAGAGGAAACAATACTTGGCAGCTTCTTCTCCTCCTCTCTCCTCCTCCTCCTCCTTCCTTCCTTCTTTCTTCCAGTCTTCTCTTCCTCCTTTTCTATCCTGAATTATACATCCTCAACCTTCTCTCTCTCTCCTTCTTTCACCTTTTCTGCATCCTCCTCTTCCTCTTCCTTTACTTCCTTCCTTGTCATCGGCCATCTCTTCTTCATCTTATCTTTTCCACCATCTTACTCTTTACACTCTGCCTCCTCCTCTTCTTCACTAACCACCACCACCACCACCTCCTCCTCCTTTTCCTCCTCCTCCTCCTCCTCCTTGCTACTGAGTCACATAGAGCCTCCTTCCCCCCCTCACCCCTCCTCCCTCCAGTAAGCGTGACAACCCTCCGTGCGTCTGGCTCCCTGGTTGTCGTGGTGAGGCAGCGGCAGATAAGCAATGACAAGGGAATGGTGAGGGGGCGCGGGGCTGAATTAAGACACTTTATCAACGGTGTGTCTTTTGGCCAATTTATTTATTTGTCTTTGTGTAGGACCTGCGTGTTTTTATTTATTTATTCTTTTTTATTTTATTTGTTTTGTTTGTTTTTTTGTTAGTAGTATGCCTGTCATCCAGTTTCTTTTTTATCTAAGGCTTCAGACTACGAATAACGCCGTCTTTATTTATGTATATTCTTATTTATCTAAGTGTTGTTGTTTTTTTTAGTTCATCCCACGCCCACCCCCTACCCATACCCACCCACTGTTTTATTACTATCATTATTTCATTGGTTTTTTTTCATTACCGTCTTTATCGTAGTGGCATGCGTCTGTCTGTCTGTCTGTCTATCTGTCTGTCTATCTGTCTGTTTGTCTGTCTGTCTGTCTGTCTGTCTACCTTGCCGTCCCATCCTTTATTAACTTCATATCAAGGGTGAGGTTTTTGTGGGCGTGAAATAATAAACAAAATAGAGACGAATGGAAGGGAATGGAAGGTTGAAGACAGAGAGCACGGTATTATTTCAAGGTTTCTCCTCTCCCTTCCCCCTTGTATTGCCGGAAGAAGAAGAGGAAGAGGAGAAGGAGGAGGAGGAAGAGGAGGAGGAGGAGGTAAAAATGAAGGAGGAAGAGAGCAAGAAGAACAGAAATTTAGGTGCAGGAAGCCAGTCATCAAAGGACCACTTGGAATCCGTTTTGTGGATTTTATTTTCAAAGTCTGTAAACGAGAGTCAACTTTTATAATGTGAAAGGTAACCGTAGTGGGAGTTTTTATTTTCCGGTTACCAGGTCAAGGGTATGTTGCGGGGGGTTGGGGGGGGGAAGGGGAAAGGAAGAAAGATAGTTACGGTTTTTTTTCACTACATTTGCTTCCGCCTCCTCTTGTTCTATCTCTCTCTCTCACTCTCACTTTTTTTTCTCTCTTTCTCTTTTTCTCTCTCTCTATCTCTCTTTTATCATGCACTTAGCCATTATTTCACCTACTTACTTTTATTGTGTAGTCTGGGTGTTTTTTTTCTGTATAATCTCTTGCTGTTGCTATTTATGTATGCGTCTGTCTCGTCCAGTGCGTGTCTGTGATCGTGTCTGTCTGTCTGGTTTTTTTATCCTGTTTTTTGTATTATTATCTGTGTTTGTATCTTGCCTCTAATTCATGTTGTTATTGTTGTTGTTGTTGTTGTTGTTGGTGGTGGTGTATGTCATTGCGTTGTGTATATACTCAACCGTATTAACACATGTTGCTGCTTCTCAGGGGTTTGTGATGTTATATTAGTGTATCTTACCTGTACTTACCTGTCCTGCTGTGCTCCTTGACATTACTACGCCTGTCTGCTCCACCTCCCTTCGTTACAATATATATTTCACGATAAAACTGGGTAATTCCGTTGGAAGTTTACAGTGTTTATTCATGTGTTATACTCGTGTAAGTGTCTGTCCAGTGATACACCTGTTCATTACTCTTATTACACCTGTCCTCGCTGGCATTCATTACTGCGATGGTTTATAATTAAGCTGCACAATGATAGGAGAGAAAGTTCAATAAAGATGAGACACACTATGCATTTCAGTGAAGCTCGTCTAGGTAGCTGCACGAATTTAAGTCCGTGAACCATGTTGAAGAAATAGTATAGATAAATAAGAATAAAAAAAATAAAGTAAATCGGATCTCTTAAAAGTCGTGGCCAGGGAATTTAAACAGGATTCACAAGAGATAAAGGAGAAGCACACCGTGAAAGTTACAGATATTCTTTAAAAGTCAAGTCGTGGATGTACCCTTAAGACCCACGTTACCTCGGTGTTCTACTGTGTCTCTGGAGCCATTAAGTTTGTGGTGTTGTGAATCCCTTAACGCAGAACACGAGTCCGACTGTGATATCCGAGCTACAGTAGTTTATCTTCCTTACGCTTCCGCCGGTGTGTCTGTTTATCGACCAACCCGCGCAGGGGATGGACATAGACAGAAGCAGGTGGTGGGGTGCATACCGACACCTCCACACCTTCAGCGTATAGACAAGGCGGAGTAACCATTACACCACACCACCACGGAGGCTGTAATGAAGGTTTGAAATGTATAATGAATGTGTTCTGTCAGTGTTAACTCGTGGATCAGAAACTTGAAGCGTTTATAAAAGTTCTAGTGTTGAAGAGAATCTATTTACCATTATAAAAAGAGAAAGTAATGGATGTCAGCTGAGTATGTTAGTATACGTAGAAGTAGTGACGTTACAAGTAAACTGTTTGGGTAATGGAATGGAATAGTTACCCAGTTCTAGAAAACGGAATGAAGGCAAGCAGAAAATGGGATGTAGGGATGAAATTCGCTGGAGTAAACTGGAATCGTTGACTGGAATGAGTGAGAAGGTTTTGTCGTGCTTCCAGCCACTAACATCATAACTGACATTGATAGCAGTTC
>JAPQNM010000040.1:3461671-3469171 GCA_029783475.1 Metacarcinus magister
TGAAAAGAACAATTTTAATGCCATTGTTCAGGTCTTATTGTTCGACTTGTTATTCTTCTCTAATGACTTGCCTTTTAGTAATCGGTTTATATCATTGTCTTTTTTCTGAAACTACATCAAATTAAAAGACAGCGATTAAAAAAAATTAAGGAAAGGCAACAAAAAACGATACAAAAAAAACAAGAATGATAATTAACGAGTATTTATAGAGAAAAAACGGTAATTACGGTTTGGTAATATTCACTTGATTGAAGGCATTTGTAAACAACAGTAATACAGTGGAACATTTTCTCATAAGTTGGAGAAAGAAGTGAAAGGAAACACAAGCGTAATGAGGTGAGTGTCTTCCCAACTTGTTTCACAGATGTTTCCTAAGTTGTTGCTGTTTTCTTTCTTCTTCTCTAACAGCAAGATCGTAAAAAGAAACTTAGATAGATAGATAAATAGATAGATAGATAGATAGATACAATTTATAAAGTAAAAATTCAATAATATTCCTCCGTGAAAGGAAAGGTAAGCAACATAAAGTTAATGAATACACAAAAATCAAACCATTCTTGCGTTTACTCGTCGTGTTTATTGAATACAAAAAAAAACAAATAAAACATGGAACAGTAAGCGAATTTACAACTGGCTGTGGTTAACCTTACATTTTATCATATATCTAACAGGTTTTTTATATACTTTTTTTGTTTAGAATTACGTGGATATTTTTTCTTTTTTGTTTTGACCACTAAGAAGCTTATTCATAAGTTATATTTATTTATCTATTTATCTATCTATCTATATATCTATTTATCTATCAATCTATCTATCTATCTATCAGTGTAATTTATATTTATACATGACCAATTATTTTTCATCAATACATAAGGTCGTAAAACTTTAAAACTTTTAGAGCTTAATGGATCAATGAATGAGCGAGTGAGTGAGTAAAAAAGAGGGAATGAATAAATGAATAAATAAATGAATGAATGAGTGAGTGAGTTAAAGGGAGGGAAAGAATGAATAAATGAATGAGTGAGTGAGTAAAAGTAATAAGTTAAATATGAACATTCGTATCGACAGTTATTACTTTTAAGAGGATTGTGTGGATTTCGGGCAAGTGGACTTAATCTGTGTATCCAGTTTGGGTTATGCTTTTTTTTGTTTGTGTTTATTTTTTCTCTCTTTGCAATGTGTGTGTGTGTGTGTGTGTGTGTGTGTGTGTGTGTGTGTGTGTGTGTGTGTGTGTGTGTGTGTGTGTGTGTGTGTGTGTGTGTGTGTGTGTGTGTGTGTGTGTGTGTGTGTGTGTGTGTGTGCGTGTGTGTGTCCTTTTAGTCGCTTGTTTGAATGTTAGGGTTCAGTTGCGTACTAACTTTTTTTTTCTGGTTTATTTTATATATATAACTGATTCCAGAATGTAGAGGAAATGGAAAATGAAAAACTGTACTATACCCATGGGTGTGTGTGTGTGTGTGTGTGTGTCTGTGTGTGTGTGTGTGTGTGTGTGTGTGTGTGTGTGTGTGTGTGTGTGTGTGTGTGTGTGTGTGTGTGTGTGTGTGTGTGTGTGTGTGTGTGTGTGTGTATGTGTGCATACTCCTTATCTCTATTTTGTAAATACAATCCCCTTCCCTCCTCCTCTTTCAACCTTTTTATATATTTTCTCTCTTTCTCTCTCCCTCTTCCATCTCCATTCCTCTTCACACCCTCCCTCCCTCCCTCCCTCCCTCCCTCCCTCCCTGGGCCATATGTTGCAACTATTGAAAGCCTAAAATAATGCATAACCATTTGGACATCCCGCTCCCGTGACGCCAGACTCCGCTGTGTGGGGAATATTCCTCTCACAAGAACCTACCTGTCGAGACTCCAAAACAGAACGGGAGAAAAATGTTTTAAGCTTTGAAATGTAACACCGAAGTACGACAGTTAGGGACGGTGGTGGTGGTGGTGGTGGTGGTGGTGGTGGTGGTGGTGGTGGTGGTGGTGGTGGTGGTGGTGGTGGAGTCAACACCACACTTCTGGTTATGTTGTGTTTTTTATTTTTTCTGGTTAGCCTGGTTTCAGTTATTAAAAGTTTCCTAATCCACATTATCGGGTTTTGTTAATTTATTGTCATTTAAGTAAGTAACTGCATTTATGTATTGTTTGTCTTTTTTTTTGGGGGGGGGTGAGGAGGAGGCGGGATTTAATTGGTATAAATAATCATCAGATAATCCTTTGTTGTCTGATGTGAGTAAAGAAATGTCCTTCATTGTTATTTTGCTGGTCATTATTTTATCAGTTTTTTTCTAATGCATTTATTACCGTCCATAGCAAGTGAATATTTAGGCAACGATCGTAATGGAAGAGAAACACAATTATTTCATGTTTATAAAAAAAGAAGATACTAGCGACTGACCTTCAACGCAATCGCGAGTATTACGTGTATCACCGTCTTAATTGCATCGCTGCTCCTCTTCTTTTTTAAACCTTCCTGCAACGGCTTTCCTGCTTTCCTATATCCAGTATTTGTACCTTAATTAAGTTGCCTTTTACCAATGACTTGCTCTGCGTTTTTGGGTCAACATTCTAATCAAATTTACATCACTTTCGGCATATTGTATTATATAATTAAGATCGCATGGTGGCATAACATTACACACGCCTGTATTTCCGTTTCGTAATAATCATGAGAGAGCTTCCAGAGTATCATACATAAGTAAAGTTTCGCTGTAAATTCTCAATGTAGTTCTGGGAGACGTTCAGGTAATAATCTCTTGTACAGGTAAAGTAGTTAACTGGTGTTCCTTGTAATCTCCCGCGTCCTTACAATGCTCCAGGAAACAAGTCGTTATGCTCCTCCTGCCATAATTTCCTGGTTCACTCAGGTAATGGCAATTAACATGCTGTACGCGTCCAGGAATCACAAATTTGCATAATGATAATTGTAGTCGTGTCCGTCCTCGCCCTCGTCCTTGTCTTTGTCCTCTCGCCCCGCTCAAGGTCAAAGTCAAACGGTGGTGATGATAACGATACCATTCCTAGCTGGTGTTATACTTTTTTTCTTTTCTTTGTTTTACCTTTTGTTAATTAGACAAACGAGTGGACGTAAGCGAGTGTTCCTTTCAGTCTCTACCTAACCTTTTTTTTTATGATAACTACGTGTGTGTGTGTTAGGTAACTTTAAATGGTAATGGCATCAGGAGACAGTTTCCTTATAAGTAGGAAGTTAATGATATGCCACTTAAACAAACTTTAGACATACTTAGCTATCACAGATTGCATTAATATTTCCTTTCTCTCTTTCTGTCTCTCTCTCTCTGTCTCTATTTATCTATTTTCTTTTTCTTTTATTATTGTTATTGTTTTTTTTCTTTCTTTCTTTTTCAGTTGACTTATTTTGTTTTTTTTTCATTAGTTTTACTTCTTTTCGCTCTGTTTGATGTTGTTTTGTTTTTTGTTTTCCATGTGAATAAAGTAAAAAATCCTGCGACATCAATGGGAATATTAATTGTATTTTGTCGTTTGTCGTGCGTGTAATGTGTCTTTTATTTTTTTATCAGTTGTGTAATTTTTCAAAAGGTTAGAGATGTATTTTTTTTTAGAGTTGTTTTTATTTTTACATATATAATTTCGATATTTCATCACTGATATTACTACCTCCACCCATTGCATTCATCTATTAATTAATCATCATTATTATCATTATCATATTTTTTTAGCTAATTCAGAAGAAAAAAATCATAATACGTTCTAGTACTTAAAAAGACTTCTGTGGTATTTTTATTTATCATTTTTTTTGTAATCATATGTTTTACAGATTATTTAATACTTTTCTTCTCAAGTGTATTAAGCTATGAATAAACATGTAAAATTATTCAGATGAAGCCATGGAATCATTATGTTAACTCACACTCAAACATTTTCACAATTACCTTCCTCACATACCACGTTAATTACAATGAGAGTGAACCATCCACCTTTATTTACTTTTATTTTTTGTACAGAGTCAATAGTAAATAAAATATAAAAAAAAACACAATACATACATACATACATACATACATACACATACATACATACATACACACCTTTATTTATTCATGAGGCGACGAATCATACAATAAATATAAATGAAATAAGGTAAAAGATAAAAGAGAGAGAGAGAGAGAGAGAGAGAGAGAGAGAGAGAGAGAAATATTACATCTTGATCCTATTAGCTAAGGAATCCTAAAGCAGTATTGGAACCTATATAATCCTTGACGATCACCTCCTTTTTGTCTCTTGATGCAATTTAGGGGGTTGGATCCTATTGTTTGCAGACCACGATTGACACCCATGATCCCTTTACGTAACCTCTGTGGGTGGTGTGTGTGGTTGGATAAAGGGGGGGAGGGGGGGGGGGGGGGGAGAGAGATTGTTATATGCAGCTGAGTAATTATTTATGCCTCGCTTATTCATAATTATTACCCTCGACTGTTTGGTTTAATTAGAAAACTGTGTTGTTATATCTTGCTTGCTGTTTTACACACACACCCCCCACACACACACACACACACACACACACACACACACACACACACACACACACACACACACACACACACACACACACACACACACACACACACACAGTTTAATGATATGATAGCGTCATTCACGTGTAAAAAGGGCCGTTGTTAAGCACCTAGATCCACATTCCCGTGAAACTTCAATGCAAAATGACACTTATAATTGATCCGTTGCCGTAATTATGTTAAGGCTTCATTTATCTTTTGATTTGATTTTCTTTCTTTTTTTTTCTTTTTTTTTATTTATATTATTTTTTTCTTCGTTAGTGGTAGTATTCAGCTTTTTTTTTTTTTCTTCAAATTTTTCTTCCTTCTGCTCTTTCGTTCTTTCTTTCTCTAATTGTTCTTGTTTTATTTATTTTTTTCATGGTCGTGATGTTTTCTTTTGTTTTTTTTATTATTATTCATTTCTTATTCGTTTGTGGTAGTATTCAATTCATTTTAAAATCTTTCTTCCTGCATTCCTTGCGCCCTTTCTTGCTTTTATTCATTTTTTAATTTTTTGTCTCTTCCACATGACTTTAATATTCTTTCTTATTTATATTTCATCGTTCTTCCATTGTTTCTTCCGCTCCTTCTATCTATCTTTCTTTCTTTCATCTATAGTTTACCTTCTTGCCATCCCTCATCCCTTCCCTTTTTTTTATTCCACATTCCCATTCTTTCATATCCTTGTTTATGTTTTTACAAGCTTACAAAAAAAACAAAATCCACCTTTGTCACAACGATACACTTAACACGCCAGAACATATATCACCTTGCCTAGTTATCATCTTTCTTCCTTGAGTAGGCGACTTGCTGGCTCTGAGAAGCTTCCAAAGGCCATAAAATCACCTCCTCTGCCTGTAAGTAATCTTTTAACACTCACTCACACTGAACATATCGACGTCGACTCCACCACCCCAAACACCACATACAAAACACTAAAAAACTCATCGTAATGTTAAACTCACTATTATACCTTCAGTTTACATCATCGATAATGCTCCATACTCGAGCTATACTACACGGTTGAGTGGGTGAGGGAGTAGATGTCCGAGTGGAGTGCAGGGTGGCGGGTGGGTGGATGCAAGATTGTGAAGTGGTGGGTGGTATCTTGGTGAACGATTTGTAGCCTGTTCACGCCCCGCCCACCACCTGACCATGGCTGACAATGGAGTCTCTTGCCACCCGTGCGTCATTGATCTCATCTTCTGCCTGGGCAAGATTCTGAAATTTATTTGGCATCGTTATTGGCAGGTTGGCTGATTCCACACTCTGTCCCTCTGGCATTAGCGTGGAAGCCGTCGTGGGGGGCTAGTATTTTTGTCGGTTAACACGTGGGCTTCAGTGAAATGTCAAGGCTATATCTACGGTTGTCTGAAGGCATGGAGGAGGAAGGTATGGTGATGGTGGTGGTGGTGGGCAGGTGTCAGTGAGGACGCTAGCATGAAAGTGATAAATGTTATAGTACGTTTTCATAAGGTTTATTTAGTGTTTACCTGTGAGTAATTAGACCCAAGGTATATATCAATAACTATTACCTATTAAATGACTCAAAAGGGAGAGAAATTCAGGTGTGTTTTCCTGGGGAGTGGTTAAAATTCTTCGAGTTCTTCTTTCCCACACACTCCTTCTCCTCCTCCTTCTCCTCCTCCTCCTCCTCCTCCTCCTCCTCCTCTCCTCCTCCTCCTCCTCCTCCTCCTCCTCCTCCTCCTCCTCCTCCTCCTCCTCCTCCTCCTCCTCCTCCTCCTCCTCCTCCTTCTTCTACCTGTAACTGTCTCTGTTCTTGAATCTTCGTGTTGGCCACAGGAAAATCTCACCGCCACACCAACAAACTCTTTCAACTAATCGATGCTGTTGGTTAGAGTTGCGACCTGCTTAACGCCCGGCAGATTCTCCCTCGTGAATCGTGCGTGTACAAAGCTCACCAAGGAGGGAGTCGCCGCCCGTGAGGCACTGCGGAGGAACCAGAAAATAAAAATGAAAGAAACTCAGGAATTACTGCAGCGTTTCTTTTATTTGGGAGGAAGAAAAAGAAGAATTTAAAAAAGAATTAATTTTAAATCATTGCAAGCATCCGCGGCACCAGTGTACCATCCTGCCTGGTGCATAAAACTCATGAATTTAAATAGATAGAGAAAGAAAGAGAGATAGAGAGAGAGAGAGAGAGAGAGGGAGAGGTGGGGGGTGGGGGGCGAGCGAGGTATTACGTGAATAAGTGCTGCAAATATAAGCAAAAGAAAAATATTAGTGCAAATTAATAAAAAAAATAAATAAGAAATGAAAATTGATAAAAGTTATACCAATGCAAAAAGTGAAATTCCTCTTTAATATTGAGGACAAACTGTGTACTGAGAAAACTCAAACAAACTATAACATGACAAGAAACAGCAAAGTGAAGCAGGTGAGGAGGAGGAAGAGGAGGAGGAGGAGGAGGAAGAGAAGGAGGAAGAGAAAGAGAAAGAGGATGAAAACTAGAACTAGGTGAGAGGAAGAAGACATAGTAACGAGGAACAGTTGAAAAATGGGACGGAAACCACTAGCAAGGAAAAAAAAAAATGTATACGGGTCAGTAGGTCATCAGGTCATCAGGACGAATCAGGTCACAGTCACCACATTACGAATACAAAAACAAAAGAGCAGCATTATCATCATCAGCAGCAGGATGTAATAATCGTAGCATGTAATTTCCATTGCATTACACACCACCGCAAGCAAACAGACACGACGGGACGACCGAGTAAGGAAATTGCAAAACGAAAATCGCACTTCACAGATTGCAATATTGTCAAGACTTTCACAACACACCGCATGTTTTCGAACGAGAATTGCACGGCACGAATTGTTAGACCATGCAACTCGCGGGCACTTTAACGACAGGCAACTCAGCATTCGACGGGACGGAGGGAGGGAGAGAGAAAGGAGGGAAGGAAGGAAGGCCGCTGGTGGACAGAATTATAAGGGTGATAGTCGGGAATAGAAGGTG
>JAPQNM010000040.1:3479171-3491671 GCA_029783475.1 Metacarcinus magister
CATAATGACAGTTGTACAGTTTAATTAGGTGTATCAGATAATGCAATGATATTTCCAATATTTCTAATAGCTTTCGGGAAAATTAGGAGGAAAGTCATGTTTTTATATAAATATAAAGTTTCATTTTACTGCGTTATTATTAGTCATAGAACAAATATTCATAATATCAGTTGTACAGTTTAATTAGATGTATCAGATGCTGCAATGATATTTCCAATATCTTTAATAGCTTTCGAGAAAATGAGGAGGAAATTCATGTTTTTAAATATATATTAAGTTTCATTTTACTGCGTAGTTATTAGTCATAGAACAAATATTCATAATGACAGTTGTACAGTTTATTTAGGTACATCAGAATCTGCAATGATATTTCCAATATCTCTAATAGCTTTCGGGAAAATGAGGAAAGTCATGTTTTTATATAAATATTAAGTTTCATTTTACTGCGTAATTATTAGTCATAGAACAAATATTCATAATGACAGTTGTACAGTTTAATTAGGTGTATCAGATGCTGCATTGATATTTCCAATATCTCTAATAGCTTTCGAGAAAATGAGGAGGAAAGTCATGTTTTTATATAAATATAAAGTTTCATTTTACTGCGTAATTATTAGTCATAGAACAAATAT
This sequence comes from Metacarcinus magister, assembly GCA_029783475.1. Lineage (NCBI taxonomy): Eukaryota > Metazoa > Arthropoda > Malacostraca > Decapoda > Cancridae > Metacarcinus > Metacarcinus magister. Next base: position 3,479,804 of record JAPQNM010000040.1, read on the forward strand.
TCATAATTTCAGTTTTACAGTTTAATTAGGTCTATCAGATACTGCAATGATATTTCCAATATCTCTAATAGCTTTCGAGAAAATGAGGAGGAAAGTCATGTTTTTAAATAAATATTAAGTTTAATTTTACTGCGTAATTGTTAATCATAGAACAAATATTCATAATGACAGTTGTACAGTTTAATTAGGTGTATGAGATACTGCAATGATATTTCCAATACCTCTAATAGCTTTCGGGAAAATGAGGAGGAAATTCATGTTTTTAAATAAATATTAAGTTTCATTTTACTGCGTAATTATTAGTCATAGAAAAAATATTCATAATATCAGTTGTAAAGTTTAATTAGTTGTATTAGCTGCTGCAATGATATTTCCAATATCTCTAATAGCTTTCGAGAAAATGAGGAGGAAAGTCATGTTTTTATATAAATATTAAGTTTCATTTTACTGCGTAATTATTAGTCATAGAACAAATATTCATAATGAGAGTTGTAAAGTTTAATTAGGTGTATCAGATGCTGCAATTATATTTCCAATATCTCTAATAGCTTTCGAGAAAATGACGAGAAAAGTCATGTTTTTATATAAAAATACGGTTTTATTGTACTTTGTAATTATTAGTCATAGAACAGATATTCATAATATCAGTTGTACAGTTGAATTAGGTGTATCAGATGATGCAATGATATTTCCAATATCTCTAATAGCTTTCGAGAAAACGAGGAAGAAAGTAATTTTAAAAAAAGTAAAATTCAGTATTTATTAGTACTAGTGAAAATATTCATAATGACAGTAGTAGATTTTAATCAGGTCTATCAGATGCTGCAATGATATTTCAAATATCTTTAATAGCTTTCGAGAAAATGAGGAGGAATGTCATGTTTTTATATAAATATATAGTTTCATTTTACTGCGTAATTATTAGTCATAGAACAAATATTCATAATGTCAGTTTTACAGTTTAATTAGGTCTATCAGATGCTGCAGTGATATTTTCAATATCTCTAATAGCTTTCGAGAAAATGAGGAAAATCATGTTTTTATATAAATATTAAGTTTCATTTTACTGCGTAATTATTAGTCATAGAACAAATATTCATAATGAGAGTTGTACAGTTTAATTAGGTGTATCAGATGCTGCAATGATATTTCCAATATCTCTAATAGCTTTCGAGAAAATGAGGGGCAAATTCATGTTTTTATATAAAAATTAAGTTTCATTTTAATGCATAATTATTAGTCATAGAACAAATATTCATAATGTCAGTTTTACAGTTTAATTAGGTCTATCAGATGCTGCAGTGATATTTTCAATATCTCTAATAGCTTTCGAGAAAATGAGGAGGAAAATCATGTTTTTATATAAATATTAAGTTTCATTTTACTGCGTAATTATTAGTCATAGAAAAAATATTCCTAATGTCAGTTGTACAGTTTAATTAGGTGTATCAGATGCTGCATTAATATTTCCAATATCTCTAATAGCTTTCGAGAAAATGAGGAGGAAAGTCATGTTTTTATATAAATATAAAGTTTCATTTTACTGCGTAATTATTAGTCATAGAACAAATATTCATAATGTCAGTTTTACAGTTTAATTAGGTCTATCAGATACTGCAATGATATTTCCAATATCTCTAATAGCTTTCGAGAAAATGAAGAGGAAATTCATGTTTTTATATATATATTAAGTTTCATTTTACTGCGTAATTATTAGTCATAGAATAAATATTAATAATGACAGTTGTACAGTTTAATTAGGTATATCAGATGCTGCAATGATATTTCCAATATCTCTAATAGCTTTCGAGGAAATGAGGAGAAAAGTTATGTTTATATAAAAATATTAAGTCTCATTTTACTGAGTTATTATTAGTCATAGAACAAATATTCATAATGACAGTTGTAAAGTTTAATTAGGTGTATCAGATGCTGTAATGATATTTTCAATATCTCTTAATAGCTTGCGAGAAAATTAGAAGGAAAGTCATGTTTTTATATAAATATTAAGTTTAATTTTACTGCGTAATTATTAGTCATAGAACAAATATTCATAATTTCAGTTTTACAGTTTAATTAGGTCTATCAGATGCTGCAGTGATATTTCCAATATCTCTAATAGCTTTCGAGAAAATGAGGAGGAAATTCATGTTTTTATATAAATATTAAGTTTCATTTTACTGCGTAATTATTAGTCATAGAACAAATATTCATAATGACAGTTGTACAGTTTAATTAGGTGTATCAGAAGCTGCAATCATATTTCCAATATCTCTAATAGCTTTCGGGAAAATGAGGAGGAAAGTCATGTTTTTATATAAATATTAAGTTTCATTTTACTGCGTAATTATTAGTCATAAAAAAAATATTCATAATCACAGTTGTAGAGTTTAATTAGGTGTATCAGATGCTGCAATGATATTTCCAATATCTCTAATAGCTTTCGAGAAAATGAGGAGGAAAGTCATGTTTTTAAATAAATATTAAGTTTAATTTTACTGCGTAATTGTTAGTCATAGAACAAATATTCATAATGACAGTTGTACAGTTTAATTAGGTATATCTGATGCTGCAATGATATTTCCAATATCTCTAATAGCTTTCGAGAAAATGAGGAGGAAAGTCATGTTTTTAAATAAATATTAAGTTTAATTTTACTGCGTAATTGTTAGTCATAGAACAAATATTCATAATGACAGTTGTACAGTTTAATTAGGTATATCAGATGCTGCAATGATATTTCCAATATCTCTAATAGCTTTCGGGAAAATAAGGAGGAAATTCATGTTTTTAAATAAATATTAAGCTTCATTTTACTGCGTAATTATTAGTCATAGAAAAAATTTCATAATATCAGTTGTACAGTTTAATTAGGTGTATCAGATGCTGCAATGATATTTCCAATATCTCTAATAGCTTTCGAGAAAATGAGGAGGAAAGTCATGTTTTTATATAAATATTAAGTTTCATTTTACTGCGTAATTATTAGTCATAGAACAAATATTCATAATGAGAGTTGTAAAGTTTAATTAGGTGTATCAGATGCTGCAATTATATTTCCAATATCTCTAATAGCTTTCGAGAAAATGACGAGAAAAGTCATGTTTTTATATAAAAATACGGTTTTATTGTACTTTGTAATTATTAGTCATAGAACAGATATTCATAATATCAGTTGTACAGTTGAATTAGGTGTATCAGATGATGCAATGATATTTCCAATATCTCTAATAGCTTTCGAGAAAACGAGGAAGAAAGTAATTTTAAAAAAAGTAAAATTCAGTATTTATTAGTACTAGTGAAAATATTCATAATGACAGTAGTAGATTTTAATCAGGTCTATCAGATGCTGCAATGATATTTCAAATATCTTTAATAGCTTTCGAGAAAATGAGGAGGAATGTCATGTTTTTATATAAATATATAGTTTCATTTTACTGCGTAATTATTAGTCATAGAACAAATATTCATAATGTCAGTTTTACAGTTTAATTAGGTCTATCAGATGCTGCAGTGATATTTTCAATATCTCTAATAGCTTTCGAGAAAATGAGGAAAATCATGTTTTTATATAAATATTAAGTTTCATTTTACTGCGTAATTATTAGTCATAGAACAAATATTCATAATGAGAGTTTTACAGTTTAATTAGGTGTATCAGATGCTGCAATGATATTTCCAATATCTCTAATAGCTTTCGAGAAAATGAGGGGGAAATTCATGTTTTTATATAAAAATTAAGTTTCATTTTAATGCATAATTATTACTCATAGAACAAATATTCATAATGTCAGTTTTACAGTTTAATTAGGTCTATCAGATGCTGCAGTGATATTTTCAATATCTCTAATAGCTTTCGAGAAAATGAGGAGGAAAGTCATGTTTTTATATAAATATAAAGTTTCATTTTACTGCGTAATTATTAGTCATAAAACAAATATTCATAATGTCAGTTTTACAGTTTAATTAGGTCTATCAGATACTGCAATGATATTTCCAATATCTCTAATAGCTTTCGAGAAAATGAAGAGGAAATTCATGTTTTTATATATATATTAAGTTTCATTTTACTGCGTAATTATTAGTCATAGAATAAATATTAATAATGACAGTTGTACAGTTTAATTAGGTATATCAGATGCTGCAATGATATTTCCAATATCTCTAATAGCTTTCGAGGAAATGAGGAGAAAAGTTATGTTTATATAAAAATATTAAGTCTCATTTTACTGAGTTATTATTAGTCATAGAACAAATATTCATAATGACAGTTGTAAAGTTTAATTAGGTGTATCAGATGCTGTAATGATATTTTCAATATCTCTAATAGCTTGCGAGAAAATTAGAAGGAAAGTCATGTTTTTATATAAATATTAAGTTTAATTTTACTGCGTAATTATTAGTCATAGAACAAATATTCATAATTTCAGTTTTACAGTTTAATTAGGTCTATCAGATGCTGCAGTGATATTTCCAATATCTCTAATAGCTTTCGAGAAAATGAGGAGGAAATTCATGTTTTTATATAAATATTAAGTTTCATTTTACTGCGTAATTATTAGTCATAGAACAAATATTCATAATGACAGTTGTACAGTTTAATTAGGTGTATCAGAAGCTGCAATCATATTTCCAATATCTCTAATAGCTTTCGGGAAAATGAGGAGGAAAGTCATGTTTTTATATAAATATTAAGTTTCATTTTACTGCGTAATTATTAGTCATAAAAAAATATTCATAATCACAGTTGTAGAGTTTAATTAGGTGTATCAGATGCTGCAATGATATTTCCAATATCTCTAATAGCTTTCGAGAAAATGAGGAGGAAAGTCATGTTTTTAAATAAATATTAAGTTTAATTTTACTGCGTAATTGTTAGTCATAGAACAAATATTCATAATGACAGTTGTACAGTTTAATTAGGTATATCAGATGCTGCAATGATATTTCCAATATCTCTAATAGCTTTCGGGAAAATAAGGAGGAAATTCATGTTTTTAAATAAATATTAAGTTTCATTTTACTGCGTAATTATTAGTCATAGAAAAAATGTTCATAATATCAGTTGTACAGTTTAATTAGGTGTATCAGCTGCTGCAATGATATTTCCAATATCTCTAATAGCTTTCGAGAAAATGAGGAGGAAAGTCATGTTTTTATATAAATATTAAGTTTCATTTTACTGCGTAATTATTAGTCATAGAACAAATATTTATAATGAGAGTTGTAAAGTTTAATTAGGTGTATCAGATGCTGCAATTATATTTCCAATAACTCTAATAGCTTTCGAGAAAATGACGAGAAAAGTCATGTTTTTATAAAAAAAATACGGTTTTATTGTACTTTGTAATTATTAGTCATAGAACACATATTCATAATATCAGTTGTACAGTTGAATTAGGTGTATCAGATGATGCAATGATATTTCCAATATCTCTAATAGCTTTCGAAAAAACGAGGAAGAAAGTAATTTTAAAAAAAGTAAAATTCAGTATTTATTAGTACTAGTGAATATATTCATAATGACAGTAGTAGATTTTAATCAGGTCTATCAGATGCTGCAATAATATTTCAAATATCTTTAATAGCTTTCGAGAAAATGAGGAGGAATGTCATGTTTTTATATAAATATATAGTTTCATTTTACTGCGTAATTATTAGTCATAGAACAAATATTCATAATGTCAGTTTTACAGTTTAATTAGGTCTATCAGATGCTGCAGTGATATTTTCAATATCTCTAATAGCTTTCGAGAAAATGAGGAAAATCATTTTTTTATATAAATATTAAGTTTCATTTTACTGCGTAATTATTAGTCAGAGAACAAATATTCATAATGTCAGTTTTACAGTTTAATTAGGTCTATCAGATGCTGCAGTGATATTTTCAATATCTCTAATAGCTTTCGAGAAAATGAGGAGGAAAATCATATTTTTATATAAATATTAAGTTTCATTTTACTGCGTAATTATTAGTCATAGAAAAAATATTCATAATGACAGTTGTACAGTTTAATTAGGTGTATCAGATGCTGCATTGATATTTCCAATATCTCTAATAGCTTTCGAGAAAATGAGGAGGAAAGTCATGTTTTTATATAAATATAAAGTTTCATTTTACTGCGTAATTAATAGTCATAGAACAAATATTCATAATTTCAGTTATACAGTTTAATTAGTTCTATAAGATACTGCAATGATATTTCCAATATCTCTAATAGCTTTCGAGAAAATGAGGAGGAAAGTCATGTTTTTATATAAATATTAAGTTTCATTTTACTGCGTAATTATTAGTCATAGAACAAATATTAATAATGACAGTTGTACAGTTTAATTAGGTATATCAGATGCTGCAATGATATTTCCAATATCTCTAATAGCTTTCGAGGAAATGAGGAGAAAAGTTATGTTTATATAAAAATATTAAGTTTCATTTTACTGAGTTATTATTAGTCATAGAACAAATATTCATAATGACAGTTGTAAAGTTTAATTAGGTTTATCAGATGCTGTAATGATATTTTCAATATCTCTAATAGCTTGCGAGAAAATTAGAAGGAAAGTCATGTTTATATATAAATATAAAGTTTCATTTTACTGCGTAATTATTAGTCATAGAACAAATATTCATAATTTCAGTTTTACAGTTTAATTAGGTTTATCAGATGCTGCAGTGATATTTCCAATATCTCTAATAGCTTTCGAGAAAATGAGGAGGAAATTCATGTTTTTATATAAATATTAAGTTTCATTTTACTGCATAATTATTAGTCATAGAACGAATATTCATAATGACAGTTGTACAGTTTAATTAGGTGTATCAGATGCTGCAATCATATTTCCAATATCTCTAATAGCTTTCGGGAAAATGAGGAGGAAAATCATGTTTTTATATATATATTAAGTTTCATTTTACTGCGTAATTATTAGTCATAGAACAAATATTCATAATCACAGTTGTAGAGTTTAATTAGGTGTATCAGATGCTGCAATGATATTTCCAATATCTCTAATAGCTTTCGAGAAAATGAGGAGGAAAGTCATGTTTTTAAATATATATTAAGTTTAATTTTACTGCGTAATTGTTAGTCATAGAACAAATATTCATAATGACAGTTGTACAGTTTAAACAGGTGTATCAGATGCTGCAATGATATTTCCAATATCTCTAATAGCTTTCGAGGAAATAAGGAGAAAAGTTATGTTTATATAAAAATATTAAGTTTCATTTTACTGAGTTATTATTAGTCATAGAACAAATATTCATAATGACAGTTGTACAGTTTAATTAGGTGTATCAGATGCTGCAATGATATTGCCAATATCTCTAATAGCTTTCGTGAAAATGAGGAGGAAAGTCATGTTTTTAAATAAATATTAAGTTTAATTTTACTGCGTAATTGTTAGTCATAGAACAAATATTCATAATGACAGTTGTACAGTTTATTTAGGTACATCAGAATCTGCAATGATATTTCCAATATCTCTAATAGCTTTCGGGAAAATGAGGAGGAAAGTCATGTTTTTATATAAATATAAAGTTTCATTTTACTGCGTAATTATTAGTCATAGAACAAATATTCATAATTTCAGTTTTACAGTTTAATTAGGTCTATCAGATACTGCAATGATATTTCCAATATCTCTAATAGCTTTCGAGAAAATGAGGAGGAAAGTCATGTTTTTAAATAAATATTAAGTTTAATTTTACTGCGTAATTGTTAATCATAGAACAAATATTCATAATGACAGTTGTACAGTTTAATTAGGTGTATCAGATACTGCAATGATATTTCCAATATCTCTAATAGCTTTCGGGAAAATGAGGAGGAAATTCATGTTTTTAAATAAATATTAAGTTTCATTTTACTGCGTAATTATTAGTCATAGAAAAAATATTCATAATATCAGTTGTAAAGTTTAATTAGTTGTATCAGCTGCTGCAATGATATTTCCAATATCTCTAATAGCTTTCGAGAAAATGAGGAGGAAAGTCATGTTTTTATATAAATATTAAGTTTCATTTTACTGCGTAATTATTAGTCATAGAACAAATATTCATAATGAGAGTTGTAAAGTTTAATTAGGTGTATCAGATGCTGCAATGATATTTCTAATATCTCTAATAGCTTTCGAGAAAATGAGGAGGAAAGTCATGTTTTTAAATATATATTAAGTTTAATTTTACTGCGTAATTGTTAGTCATAGAACAAATATTCATAATGACAGTTGTACAGTTTAAACAGGTGTATCAGATGCTGCAATGATATTTCCAATATCTCTAATAGCTTTCGAGGAAATAAGGAGAAAAGTTATGTTTATATAAAAATATTAAGTTTCATTTTACTGAGTTTTTATTAGTCATAGAACAAATATTCATAATGACAGTTGTACAGTTTAATTAGGTGTATCAGATGCTGCAATGATATTGCCAATATCTCTAATAGCTTTCGTGAAAATGAGGAGGAAAGTCATGTTTTTAAATAAATATTAAGTTTAATTTTACTGCGTAATTGTTAGTCATAGAACAAATATTCATAATGACAGTTGTACAGTTTAATTAGGTGTATCAGATGCTGCAATGATATTTCCAATATCTCTAATAGCTTTCGGGAAAATAAGGAGGAAATTCATGTTTTTAAATAAATATTAAGTTTCATTTTACTGCGTAATTATTAGTCATAGAAAAAATATTCATAATATCAGTTGTACAGTTTAATTAGGTGTATCAGCTGCTGCAATGATATTTCAAATATCTTTAATAGCTTTCGAGAAAATGAGGAGGAAACTCATGTTTTTATATAAATATTAAGTTTCATTTTACTGCGTAATTATTAGTCATAGAACAAATATTTATAATGAGAGTTGTAAAGTTTAATTAGGTGTATCAGATGCTGCAATTATATTTCCAATATATCTAATAGCTTTCGAGAAAATGACGAGAAAAGTCATGTTTTTATATAAAAATACGGTTTTATTGTACTTTGTAATTATTAGTCATAGAACAGATATTCATAATATCAGTTGTACAGTTGAATTAGGTGTATCAGATGATGCAATGATATTTCCAATATCTCTAATAGCTTTCGAGAAAACGAGGAAGAAAGTAATTTTAAAAAAAGTAAAATTCAGTATTTATTAGTACTAGTGAAAATATTCATAATGACAGTAGTAGATTTTAATCAGGTCTATCAGATGCTGCAATGATATTTCCAATATCTCTAATAGCTTTCGAGAAAATGAGTAGGAATATCATGTTTTTATATAAATATATAGTTTCATTTTACTGCGTAATTATTAGTCATAGAACAAATATTCATAATGTCAGTTTTACAGTTTAATTAGGTCTATCAGATGCTGCAGTGATATTTTCAATATCTCTAATAGCTTTCGAGAAAATGAGGAAAATCATGTTTTTATATAAATATTAAGTTTCATTTTACTGCGTAATTATTAGTCATAGAACAAATATTCATAATGAGAGTTGTACAGTTTAATTAGGTGTATCAGATGCTGCAATGATATTTCCAATATCTCTAATAGCTTTCGAGAAAATGAGGGGCAAATTCATGTTTTTATATAAAAATTAAGTTTCATTTTAATGCATAATTATTAGTCATAGAACAAATATTTATAATGTCAGTTTTACAGTTTAATTAGGTCTATCAGATGCTGCAGTGATATTTTCAATATCTCTAATAGCTTTCGAGAAAATGAGGAGGAAAATCATGTTTTTATATAAATATTAAGTTTCATTTTACTGCGTAATTATTAGTCATAGAAAAAATATTCATAATGACAGTTGTACAGTTTAATTAGGTGTATCAGATGCTGCATTGATATTTCCAATATCTCTAATAGCTTTTGAGAAAATGAGGAGGAAAGTCATGTTTTTATATAAATATAAAGTTTCATTTTACTGCGTAATTATTAGTCATAGAACAAATATTCATAATTTCAGTTTTACAGTTTAATTAGGTCTATAAGATACTGCAATGATATTTCCAATATCTCTAATAGCTTTCGAGAAAATGAGGAGAAAATTCATGTTTTTATATAAATATTAAGCTTCATTTTACTGCGTAATTATTAGTCATAGAACAAATATTAATAATGACAGTTGTACAGTTTAATTAGGTATATCAGATGCTGCAATGATATTTCCAATATCTCTAATAGCTTTCGAGGAAATGAGGAGAAAAGTTATGTTTATATAAAAATATTAAGTTTCATTTTACTGAGTTATTATTAGTCATAGAACAAATATTCATAATGACAGTTGTACAGTTTAATTAGGTTTATCAGATGCTTTAATGATATTTTCAATATCTCTAATAGCTTGCGAGAAAATTAGAAGGAAAGTCATGTTTTTATATAAATATAAAGTTTCATTTTACTGCGTAATTATTAGTCATAGAACAAATATTCATAATTTCAGTTTTACAGTTTAATTAGGTTTATCAGATTCTGCAGTGATATTTCCAATATCTCTAATAGCTTTCGAAAAAATGAGGAGGAAATTCATGTTTTTATATAAATATTAAGTTTCATTTTACTGCATAATTATTAGTCATAGAACAAATATTCGTAATGACAGTTGTACAGTTTAATTAGGTGTATCAGATGCTGCAATCATATTTCCAATATCTCTAATAGCTTTCGGGAAAATGAGGAGGAAAATCATGTTTTTATATATATATTAAGTTTAATTTTACTGCGTAATTGTTAGTCATAGAACAAATATTCATAATGACAGTTGTACAGTTTAATTAGGTGTATCAGATGCTGCAATGATATTTCCAATATCTCTAATAGCTTTCGGGAAAATGAGGAGGAAATTCCTGTTTTTTAATAAATATTAAGTTTCATTTTACTGCGTAATTATTAGTCATAGAAAAAATATTCACAATATCAGTTGTACAGTTTAATTAGGTGTTTCAGATGCTGGAATGATATTTCCAATATCTCTAATAGCTTTCGAGAAAATGAGGAGGAAAGTCATGTTTTTATATAAATATTAAGTTTCATTTTACTGCGTAATTATTAGTCATAGAACAAATATTCATAATATCAGTTGTACAGTTTAATTAGGTCTATCAGACGCTGCAATTATATTTCCAATATCTCTAATAGCTTTCGAGAAAATGACGAGGAAATTCATGTTTTTATATAAAAATACGGTTTTATTTTACTGCGTAATTATTAGTCATAGAACAAATATTCATAATATCAGTTTTACAGTTTAATTAGGTGTATCAGATGATGCAATGATATTTCCAATATTTCTAATAGCTTTCAAGAAAACGAGGAAGAAAGTAATTTTTTAAAAAGTAAAATTCAGTATTTATTTGTACTAGTGAAAATATTCATAATGACAGTAGTAGATTTTAATCAGGTCTATCAGATGCTGCAATGATATTTCCAATATCTCTAAAAGCTTTCGAGAAAATGAGGAGGAATGTCATGTGTTTATATAAATATATAGTTTCATTTTACTGCGTAATTATTAGTCATAGAACAAATATTCATAATGTCAAATTTACAGTTTAATTAGGTCTATCAGATGCTGCAGTGATATTTCCAATGTCTCTAATAGCTTTCGAGAAAATGAGGAGGAAATTCATGTTTTTATATAAATATTAAGTTTCATTTTACTGCGTAATTATTAGTCATAGAACAAATATTCATAATGAGAGTTGTACAGTTTAATTAGGTGTATCAGAACCTGCAATGATATTTCCAATATCTCTAATAGCTTTCGAGAAAATGAGGAGGAAAGTCATGTTTTTATATAAATATTAAGTTTCATTTTACTGCGTAAAATATTCATAATATCAGTTGTACAGTTTAATTAGGTGTATCAGATGC
>JAPQNM010000040.1:3496671-3544171 GCA_029783475.1 Metacarcinus magister
CACCCTGCCGCCCCATTTTTCCTCACCGCCCCCAAGGGCGCAATACCGCCCACTTTGGGAACCCATGCATTAGACTTTAGAAGGATAGCAGCCTGGTATATAGATAGATAGATAGATTATTGTTGTTATTAATATTATTATTGTTATTATTATTGTTATTATTATTATTATTATCATTATTATTACTATTATTATTATTATTATTATTATTATTATTATTATTATTATTGTTAGTATCATCATAATTATTATCATTATTATTATGGCGATTTTTTCTGGGGTAGATGTTCATGCCATTTTTTTTATTGTTGCTGTTGTTGATGTTATCAATGTAGTCGTCCCTGCGCCCTCACCCCTCACCCCCTCACACACATTAGATTTATAACCCGAAGTTTGCGAAATGGAATACTTACTTCCGACGTTTTCTTGGCTGTTTATTTTTTTACGAGTCTTCTCAAAGAAAAGTTTTGAATTCAGCCGTGAGACGCGGGGGTCCCGTCACGGACGTAGTCTGCTCCAGTTAAGAAAAAATATAAAGAAAGAGAGAAAAGCAAGAACAAAAACGTAGTCACCATTTGTCTCATATTAGTTGATCGTTACGTTTCATTCCAGCTTCATGCTTTGCCAAACTCCAGTGGCGTTCGAATTTTTCTGAAACAGGAATACCATTTACATCATCACTGCGCCATGTGCTGCACGCATCTACACCTTAACCTTCTGCTGGTGTAATCTGGTGTAGGTGTGAGTGTCAAGCCTGGTGTCAATATGCATCTCCTCCTTTCCATTCCGTTTATTGACTCTCTGATCTTGTTCCCGTCAGAGTGTAAGGGAGTTAGTGTTTGCTTTCCCCATTACCCTTCAGTAGTTTCTTGTGTTCTTCTCATGGGCGTGTCTGGGCGTCTTAATGCGTGATGGATGGATGGAGTCTCCTCGCGGCCTGGCAGGTGGTGGAGGGTGGTGGTAACTCGTTTTCTTTCTTGGAAACTGAAGATGATTGTGAAGATTACAGGTATTATGCGTCTGGTGGAAGGGGGTGCTTAACTACTTTCAAGAATTTGCTACGTCTCTTATATATCAATGGGATTAGCATTATATACATTGACACTGAGACCAAAAATATTCATGAGATGCAAAGAATATGAATAATCCAAGTCTAACCTTGAAAGATGTATAAATATTAAAGGCCACATTACAGTATAGTTTTCTGTGAGTAATATTTAATGTTGTCCCTCCACCCCCCCCTCCCACACACACACACACACACACACACACACACGTAAGCTTACACGCTGACGCATAAGAGGTGTTTCAAGACTGTCTTTAGAATATCGACACCCCAACCTCGAACCACTAACATTTTGTCGCTAACTGTTACCTTGGTGTCACGTTAGGAATGCGATGCAGTTCATAACTTCTTTTTTTCGATATTTATGACACTACCAAACCAGTCTAACAAAGTAGATACATTGCATATAAGTTGTTTGGGATTATTATTATTAACTTATTTACTATCCTTCCTATCCGTATCCTTATCTGTTACAATTCCATGAAGCCAATTTCGTAGTATGTGTTAGTATTTCGTGTATAATGGATCACGTACAATACTATATCTACAACTACATCTTGCTTCCTCACTGTGTTGGGTTCTGCTTAGGCTACCTTGCCTGATGCATTTCCAAGAGAGTAAACATCAATGAAGAACATCACTAAATCAATACCAATGCTCATGACTTGCCAAACACACACATAACTCTATAAGGAACAAGTATGCATCTTTAACACGTGATATATCTTCAATGTTTGTGGTGAATAGACTCGTACACTTTAATATTCAGAAACCAAAATAGTGTCCTGTGAATTTCAATAGGTGTTGAAAGTAGCTCAACTGCATGAAAGTTGTGCCTATTTAGGTAAAAAAAATCTTACACTTATGCTTAGCACCTACATAAAGTCAAAAGGTATTCAATATATAGTTTTGTCAATATCTATAAAGAAGAAATTCACAGGAAACTATTTTGGTTTCTGAATATTGAAGTGTACGAGTCTATTCACCACAAACATTGCTGATATCACGTGTTAAAGATGCATAATTGTTCCTTATAGAGTTATGTGTGTGTTTGGCAAGTCATGAGGATTGATATTGATTTAGTGATGTTCTTACTTACTATACTGTATAGTTGAAGGAATGTAAAAAGTATTTTTAATAACTTTTAATCGGTTTTAATCAGTTTTAATTCGCTAACAGTTCAAGATATGGAAACCAAATAACACCTATACGTTAAATTGTGTAGAATTAGAATAGGTCATCTCTATGTATTTTTGTCATATGAGACCAGCATTAGCCAGTAAAGTTAAATATATAATGGTTATTTCATTATTGTTATTAGGCAAGCAAGGGTGAAATACAGTTTGATAATATAGTAATCAGGAAAATAAGGCCAGATTCGTGTTCAGCATGACTGAAAATCTCATTGTACCAATTTACATGAGATTCGGAGGTATGGAAATTTGCATGAAATTTTGTAGGGTACACCCTGAGAGTTTTTTACATAAATCATATATTTTTAAATAACTCGAAATGTATGGGGTTTACGTAAAAAACGTATAGAATATAAAAGAAAGAACAGAAGACGCTCGTTCTATTCAGCTATAGGAAATTGAAATTGGGAAGTAATTAAAGATGTAGCCGTGTAAAGTATTATGCAATAATATCTTTCACATCATTTTAATTTTCTTCATAAGTATTAGAGTTATTTGAAAGATGATGACAGTATGAGATAGACATTATCAAACTCCATAACTTTATATATGTGCAATTTTCCTGTAGGACTAATATATACGTAGTAAAATGAGAAAAAAACTCCTACGACTTCAATTCTGGTGGAATTTACTGGTCACAAAATGGAAAATACAAAATTGTATAGTAATGACAAATCTAATTCCAGATTTGTGATCAGCATGCCCGAGAACCCCTTGGTACCCCATTTTTATGAGTTGTGTTGTTATATTAACAAAAATACGTTTTCCCACCCCTTGGCTGAAATCATATTTTTTTCAATAATTCCAAAAGTATGAGGTTTAAGTCAAAAATGTATAGAATAGTCAAGAAAGAGTATAAGACGTGCATTCTATTGAGCTTTAGTAAAATGGAATTGGAATGTAAGTATAGACTAATTCTAACACGGCAAGTGGAAGAATGGCCCAAGTGTGTAGTGTTCACCCTCCCTTGATAGTTCCCCGAGTGGACGAGGGTGGCGCCACTGCATCAGGAGTGTATATCATTACAAAAACTCTATGAAGTAAAAATATAAGACAGTGAAAAGGACGAGGTTAAGAGGCAAGGTCCACCCAATCTGCTAAGCTGATAGAGGTGACAAAAAATTCGAAGTATTTTTTTTTTTTTTCATGAAGTCATTCGATGATTTATATGATTTATTTGTTGTTCATGTAAAGTATCACCAGTCAACGCCACACAGCAGGTGTTAAGAAAATATACAAGTCTCTACTTGAATTATTGTTTTCTCCTATGATTTTATTTATGTTAGAAAACTTTGTAAAGGTATAACTACTTCATAAAAGAAAATTCGGTATTTCTTTACAACTATTGCTCCACCTCGTTCTTTTTTTTTTTCTTCCCTACATACTATACATAGTGTACTCAAACACATCTGTGAAGGTTTCAGGCGGGGGTCACTATTATTTACGTCGCAAAAACGTCTTTGAAGTTATGTTAGGTTATGTTAAGTTAGGTTGGTTAGGTTATGTTAAGTTATGGTTAAGTTAAGGTTGTTAGGTTAGGTTACGGTTATGTTATGGTTAGGTTAGGTTCGGTTCAGCTAGGTTCGGTTATAAAAGATTTTTACGTTTTATTACCCAAATCCAGACAAAAAATTTAAGGTTGAGAACCTTTTGGGTAATGAAATGAAAAAATCTTATATAACCTAACTTAACCTAACCATAACATAACCTTAACCTAACCTAACAACCTTAACCTAACCATAACTTAACATAACCTAACCATCCTAACATAACGTAACCTAACATAACTTCAAAGACGTTTTTGCCAGGTAAATAATGGTGAGGGCCTCCTGAAACCTTCACAGATGTGTTTGAGTACACTATGTTTAGTATGTAGGGAAGGAGAGAAAAAAGAAAGAGGTGGAGCAGTAGTTGTAACGAAATACCGAAAATTCCCTTGAGAGATGCATTAAATCATCGTCCCTTGAAGTGAAAAAGACCAAAGAAAATTAATGTTAATGATAGTAATGATGATTATAATGGTGAAAGAGAAGAGAAAATAATGATGTAGATGAGGATGGAAGTGTTTAATGACGTGTGACTCTCTAAATACATGAAGGTAGTTAAGACGTGGGCAGCAGAACCTAACTGTGGCCCTTACGATGCTGTTGTGTTGTTAGGGAGGAAAGTACTGATGTAACGACCTAATGGCGCGGTAGTTACGTCGAGAGAGAGAGAGAGAGAGAGAGAGAGAGAGAGAGAGAGAGAGAGAGAGAGAGAGAGAGAGAGAGAGAGAGAAAGACATAAAATTCCGTCTGTATATACCAATCGAAAGCGGTGCATACTGAAAGTGATATATAGATGCAAACAATGCACTCCAAAGATAAAAAGATAATAAAAATGAAAATAATACAAATTTTTAGACATGCCGAAAGGAAATTTATTGTAGCTATGTATTTGGAGCTGTACGTATATCAGCCCACCAGGACGTTCACCCTGGATCACATGGCAACCCAGCTCACACCTGTACAAAGAGGCATCAAAGGAGTCAGATAGATGGAGGTTTGAAGTCAACAGGCGAGAGTTAATAAGGTGTTGGGTGAGGTTGGAAAAGAAAATAAGAGTATGTCACGGAAAGGAAAGTTAAAGTATATATGTTAGTTATAGAGATTTGTTTTGCCTTGAGTATGTCGAGAGTAAATGAGGAACACTATTACATTGTTAGTCATAATGAGGAAGATATTGAGGTAGTTGTCTTCGTTTCAGTAAAGAGTAATAATAGTTGTAATGGTATCGGATTTATGGAAAGGATTCTATTGTTATTTTGAGGTGAAGGGAATGAAATGTTTCCATTGTTTTTTTTGGGAAGGGCGATAATGGGCTGGGAGGTGAGGAGCACAGGTGGCTAGCCTATGTCAGTCATCAGCGAAACGGTTCAACGACATGTGCAGGTGTTCAGCGAGAATACACCTGTTCCCTGTTATCTGTTCACGTATGGTCGAGGTAGTTTACACCGACGGCCACACACACACACACACACACACACTGATGATAATATCGGAACAGAATACTACAAAAAAAACCTGTTTGAAATTATGCCAAAATGTAACAAAGAAAAACGAAAAATATAAGAACGCAGCAAAAGGGTTGGCAAAGGATTACAAAAATGGTTAGCATAGTTTTATGAATTGAGTCATAAATTAAATGCAATGCGGACAAATGCATGTAATTAAGTGTTTAAAGAGTGTGAATAGGCCTAACTGGGACTACAATCCAACAATTTACAAGAATTTAACAAGGAGATAGACTAAGGATTCATTATCAAAAACAAACTATCACCAAAATAACATATAAATGAAAAAAAAAATAAAGAATATGTCTAACCCTTTTGCAAACATGTGAGTAACCTTTGCATATAGCGATGAGGAATAGGAAATTTTTGGGTTCCATAATTTATTGTTACAAGTACATGTTATACATAAATAACATACACAAGATATTATGCATATGTACAACAAAAGTGGAACACGGAAGAGACCCGCAATAACATGTGTGGTAAAGATCATTACAGTATACATAAAACCAACACTTTAATACCTACCTGCAGCAGAAAAAATAAATAAATAAAACTAAGAATGAGAAGGTACGAAGAGTAGTCGTAAATTGTGTTCCTAACCTTTTAAATTTTAACTATGTAGAAAAAAAATATTCGTTAAACTCCAACACCAACCAGAGATAAGAACATGAAGCGATGTTATCAAGCTTTATATATGTGTCGAAGGTTAGAAAAAGTAGTCTATAGTACAATGACAGTCAGCTTCTAGGGGACAGAGCAAGAAATTATTTAAAGAAAAGATTTTAAAGAAGAATGTGATCAATTTCAACCTTGCATACAGAGCGACAGATCAGTGGAATATATAACCGGAAGTCGTGTGTACCAAAAAAATAATAATAAATAAAAAATAAATCTACAGTTATTAGGCAAAATATAATAAAATAGTATTGAAAAACAGAACTCAATCTATAGAAGAAAAAAAAATCAAAATAAAATAAACATAGAAGTAGATATATTAATTGATTGAGAGAGAGTAAGAAAAGAAAAAAAATATGAAGGGAAGAGAGAGAGAGAGAGAGAGAGAGAGAGAGAGAGAGAGAGAGAGAGAGAGAGAGAGAGAGAGAGAGAGAGAGAGAGAGAGAGAGAGAGAGAGAGAGAGAATGTATATATGCTTGTGACTCATAATAATGGAACAAACTAAAAATAACATTACATTCTCCCTATCATGATCAATAATTTTTCCCTCACATCGAATATGACAACCATGTGTGTGTGTGTGTGTGTGTGTGTGTGTGTGTGTGTGTGTGTGTGTGTGTGTGTATGAGTCATGTTTTCACACTAACCATCCAAGATCATAGAACCATAAATCCTTCTTCCATTCCTTCCTTCCTTCCTTCCTTCCTTCTTTCCTTCATTCATTCATTCATTCTACCTTTATTCATCCTTTCTTCCTTCTTCTACCACCACTATTTATACATTTTTCACCCATGAAGCCTTATCACCAACCGACATTGCTGCTTGAAAAAAAATAATGAATGAAGTGATGTATTCCGGGATTAGCCTCAGAATTTCGGGTACGGGTTTTCAGATCAGGAAGGAAGCGAGTTTAAATGTGCTGGAGGACTATTCTTGTTTGACTTTTTTTCTTCTTTTTTCTGTTGTGTGTAAAGTTTGTGTGATCTGTTTCCTTGTTTATATATTTAGAGCAATTATTGTTTTCTCTCTAATTTTTTTTTTTCTCTCTCTCTCTCTCTCTCTCTCTCTCTCTCTCTCTCTCTCTCTCTCTCTCTCTCTCTCTCTCTCTCTCTCTCTCTCTCTCTCATCTCTCTCTCTCTCTCTCTCTCTCTCTCTCTCTCTCTCATTCTGCAATGTGACAGAGTATGCCACGTTGCACAAATTTTTATATGTGTTTGTGTGCATGTGTGTGTGTGTGTGTGTGTGTGTGTGTGTTTGTTTGTTTGTGTGTACGCGTCACCACCACCACCACCACCAGCCGTGTGTTTGCTCTCAGCTCGCCACATCGTTGGACACACTGCCGCAGAGCACAACACAAGCCTTCCTCGCCCCGCACCAACACTCAACACACTAATTATAAATAGAAAAAGAAAAAAGAAAACACAAGATCATATCATAAGAATTCTACTCAAGCATAACCTTCCCCTTTAGAAAAATATATAAATAAATCAACAAAAGCCCTTGAATATGTGCATTGTGTGAAGTGGAAAGCAATTATAAATCATGCTTTCAAAAGGAACATCGTGCGCAGAGTGATGCGCGAGAGGAAACAGAAAGAGTTTCTGAAACCATTAAAATTTGAAACTAGGTACACGCAATGCGAAACGTACAAGTGTAAAGGTACGAAAGAAACACCTGGCCAAGGAAACACGCGACGACCTGCCACAAATCCTTTCCATTTACGGTAGTTGTTATATCAGTATATCAACTCTATTCATAGGATGAGGAACAATTCTGTGGTGGTGATTCTGTGGGGCGTAGCTACTATCTCACTGTTTTTATCCCGCCCTGGTGATGCTCTTGTTGACGTAGAGACATTGTCCTCGCCGCAGCAGTCTGTTACGGGCGGCGAGGACATAGGGAACACCACCATAGCCTCCAGCGTCATCCTCGATAACTTGACTGAACTGTCTGCCGCGTTACTACAGGACGAGGAGGAGTTGGATCATGAACTGTCCCTCACAGCGGATGAAAAAGGATTGGGTAAAGGTACAAAGCAAAGGTGTAAGGGGCAAAAAAAGGTAAATGATGGTTCAAAGCGTCGCAAAAGCTCTAAGAATAAACAAAAGGTTGATGTAAAGGCTAAAAAGCGACAAGGGCAACGCCAGAAGCCGAATCTGCAGCGTCGTAAGTCTGGGCAGAAAAATAAGGGGCAGGAAACTAGATACAAAAAGAAGCAGATGAATAAGGGGCAGGAAACTAGATACAAAAAGAAGCAGATGAATAAGGGGCAGGAAACTAGATACAAAAAGAAGCAGATGAATAAGGGGCAGGAAACTAGATACAAAAAGAAGCAGATGAATAAGGGGCAGGAAACTAGATACAAAAAGAAGCAGAAGACCAAAAAGAAGAGTGTTAATAAGGAAGGGAAAGTAAAGCCTCGTGATTCAGAAAAGAAAAAGACCCCATCTGGCGACAAAAAAAGAAAAAAACCTGGAAACGGTGGCAAAAGACGTGAGCTTTACTTTTAAGTGTATCATCTTTACCACATTTCCATCAGCTTTGGAAGGACTATCGTTAACTGAGTGACCTGTTCTTCATTAATGTATTTTTTCACACTATCTCCCTCTTTCTCTCATTATTCATTTATCTTTTACTTATTCACTTTCTATGTTCGTACCTTTCTTCAGTACTTTATTTTTCTTAGGTACGTATTCTTGTACTTTCTTTAATCTTCGTTGTGTTGGTTATTGTTACCTAATCCATAAGTTCACCTCCCGTTTTCCTCCATAGGTTGTCGTCCAAAAGGGTCGTCATGCTCGAAATTGCACGGCACATGCAAGAATAAATGTCGCAAGAAGAAAGAAATTCGAGTCAACGGAAAGTGCAAAGGGAGAACTTGCATGTGTTGTGCTCGTGGTGAGTGTCAAACTAACTAACTAACTCCCTTTCAGTTCTCCTCTACGTGATGTCATATACCAATAGACAAACTGCACCATAAACTTCCTCCATCTCACCATATGTTCTTTTTTCCTCTTCTTTTTTCTCACTTCCCAAACCTAGTGTGTAAGCAGAAGGGTTCGTGCGCCAAGGAAGGTACTTGTCGAAACGCTTGTCTGAATGGTGAGACTTCTGCTAACTACCTGCGCTGTCCTGGCTCTGCGTGTACCTGCTGCCTCCCTACGGCCCCAGGTGAGAGAGAAAGTGGGGAGAGAGAGAGAGAGAGAGAGAGAGAGAGAGAGAGAGAGAGAGAGAGAGAGAGAGAGAGAGAGAGAGAGAGAGAGAGAGAGAGAGAGAGTTAGTTATTAAAATATTAAGTTAATTTAAGAAAAGAACTGAGATAGATAGAAAGAAAATTGATTTCGTTAGATAGTCAAAAAGTGAAGGACGGTCTTGAGAATACGATGGGGTGATTAATTTTTTTTTATCTAACAATGATTCAATAAGGAAATGATAGTGATAATACGATAAGGGAAGGTGTGTCTTGCAGGAAATAGTTGAGTAGTAGTAGTAGTAGTAGGAGGAGGAGGAGGAGGAGGAAGAGGAGGAATAGTATAGTTAATAAATCTATCAATTATTTATTCTATTTTTTCTTTCCACTTGTTCTTATGTTCTTTCTCGCAACTTCAGAATTGTGTGTGGACGATTCTGCCTGTAGAGCTCTGAGAGGCTCCTGCAAAGCAAAATGTGACGGAGAAAGAGTCGTATCTGGCATTTGCAAAGGGCCCCACTGTTCCTGCTGCGTCCCTCCTAGTAAGTAGAAATACCATTGTCCCTCCACGATACTTTAATACAAAGAAAACGTAACTTACCCTGAGACATTTTATAACACGTACTATTACATAATGCTCGGTAGCCTATTTACTTTATATACATTTTTTTATACCTCAATATATGGTAGATAGTTTAGATATGCTACCTGTGTGTGTATGTGTAAGAGAGAGAGAGAGAGAGAGAGAGAGAGAGAGAGAGAGAGAGAGAGAGAGAGAGAGAGAGAGAGAGAGAGAGAGAGAGAGAAAGAGAGAGCCAAGAAATCCCTGTCCATGTTTACCAAAGAGCTTAGGTGCTATTTTCAGGCCATTCCAGAGTTGTCTTTTTTGCACCATCATAGAAAGACGTGAATTACAGTCACACAGACATTGATTTTCTCCTTTGTTGTTCATCTTCTTGTCATTTGTCTCTAGATGTAACAATTCAACACAGCATCCCTTATAAAACATTGAGGGCACGAGATGAGTAGAAGGAGAAAGTTAAATGCAGTGGTGATGCTCTTTTGTTGTGGTTTTATTTATTTTTTTTTTTTTCCTCAGATCAGCAGCTTCCTTTATCCCCCAATGTTTGTAAAGGATTATCAGGAGACAGTGGATGCTCTTTACGTGGACAAACTCATTCACACAATCTATTAACTTATTTTGTTATTTTTTCACTGTGGTATTATGGTGGGGTTTTTTTTTATTTAGTTATCGTTCAGAGTCAAAAAAGGTGTATTGCAGTATAATATGATAACTGCTCCACTCTCTAACAGTGCAAGTGTTGTAGTTTTGGTGTTAACAGCTTGCAGGACACATAGCCTCTGCATATGTGTTCACTGTGCAAATCACTGAGTGGCAGCGTGTCAGGTAACTCTTAACCTAACCTAACCTATCCTAATCGTGGGTATAAATACTACATCCTGTAGGAGGAAGAAAAATAAGTTTCCTTCCTTCACTATAGTAGTATTTAGATGTCTTATTATGGTGTCTGCACCATTATATCTTAAGTTTCCAGTAAAAAAAATTGTATCTTTACTTTTGCACCTTTTATTTTTTATGCAAACAAAAGTAAAGAAAGTATTGCACTTTTTTATCTCTGTGGTAAAATTGATATGTTTATTTATTTATATATGTATACATTTATCTATCTATTTACAATTTTTTACTGTTAGCATCACATAAATGCCTTCGTCCTTGATAACCCCAACAGTTGCCTGTGACAACACGAAGAGCTGTCAGATCAGTGGAGGTAAATGCAAGTCAGTGTGTCTGGACGTGGAGGTGAGACTAGCAGGCAGCTGTGATGAGAAGGGATGCTTCTGCTGTGGACCCCCGCCCACAGAGTGTACCCAGACCCCAATCTGCCCCGGTACCTGCACACAGACTTGTCGTGGAGTGGTCAGCCTTGAAGCTCGTTGCTTTGGCGATTTCTGTTTATGCTGTCTAGGTCAGTACTGCTTATCAGCCATCACAGCTGTAGGGGGAAGAGGGGGTTACTCTCTCTTTTGTAACGCTAATCTTTCCAAAATATTTACAGCGTCACCAGTGTACATAATGAATCATTTCCGACACAGGATGTTTCTTCAGATAGGCACTCACGCATTAAAAGGGGGTAGGGCAGGGGATAGGGGGACCCAGGGGCATGTATCCCCTCCTTTTTTCTTTCCTTTTTCATAGTGGTTGATGATGGCTTATATGAAACCTTACATCAGGAACATCCGTACTCACAAAACATTAAATATTCTCTCTCTCTCTCTCTCTCTCTCTCTCTCTCTCTCTCTCTCTCTCTCTCTCTCTCTCTCTCTCTCTCTCTCTCTCTCTCTCTCTCTCTCTCTCTCTCTCTCTCTCTCTCTCTGAATTGCCATTTATCATCTATGTCAACTAGTTTGTATGAGGAATAACAATGAAACCCAATAATGCCTAAAGAATATAAAACAATCACCCCAAAATGTATGTATTGACTCCTAAATTCAGTGTTTGATCCTCTTATGTATATTTACCTTGTGTACATTTGCTTACTTTTTCTCACACCTACTTGTAATGTTTACGGTGTACATTTCTTCTTCCTGCAGACTGCTCCCCGACCCCAGACTGTACATCGGCAAAGGGAACCTGCAAGTCTTTATGTGGTTGTGGGGAGAAGGAATTACCCGGTGGATGTAAAGGAGGAGGATGCAAATGTTGTGTAGCAGAAGTGATTAATTGCAAAGATACAGCGCAATGTGACAACTGTGTGTATACTCCTCTATGCAATGCAGAACCACCGGAGGGCTACTGCGGAGACGTCAAAGGGTGTTCCTGCTGCGCTTTGGAGCATAAAAGCCGCTGATTATTATTCTGATGTACCTTTCGAACGTCCATTTGACCTTGGAACTGTAACAGGCAAGACTACAAACAAATCATAGTAGTAGTAGTAGTAATAGTAGTAGTAGTAGTAGTAGTAGTAGTAGTAGTAGTAGTAGTAGTATGAAGTGCATAAGAAATTAATAGATCAAGTGAAATTACATGTATATCTTCGTTAGACATTATCAAAATACACATACCAACAGATACATACATACATACATACATGCATACATATATAAGAGGAGGTGGTATATAGAGGCGCCATCTATCCGTCACTCCACCGCTTCCTCCACCTCCTATCCTATGCATGTGTTATTGTCAGCCACTATCTCGGGTGTGAGAAGTCTGAAGGCTCACCCCACCCTCTCCTCACAGCAGACACGTTCACTTGCCTTGCCCCCCCCCCACTCCGTCCCAGGCATCTTCTGTCAGCACGTCAACCCAGACCTCGCTTGCTTGGTTACTTGGTGGGTGGGTTGAGAGGGGAGAAGAAAGCGATATTATGCAGTTTTAAGAAAGGGAACTCGATTTTTTTCTTATCTTGTTCTGAGTTTCATCTTGTGTGCGTGTGGGTTTTTTTATTATTATTATTATTGTTATTATTATTGTTATTAGTATTATTAGTATTATTAGTATTATTAGTATTATTATTATTGTTATTATTATTATTATTATTATTGTTATTATTATTATTATTGTTATTGCTATCATTTATATTAGTATTACTATTACTATTACTATTACTATTACTATTACTACTACTACTACTACTACTACTACTACTACTACTACTACTACTACTACTACTACTACTACAACAACTACTACTACTACTACTACTACTACTACTACTACTACTACTACTACTACTACTACTACTACTACTACTACTACTACTACTACTACTACTACTACTACTACTACTATTACTACTACTACTATTACGACTACTAGTACTACTACTACTACTACTACTACTACTACTACTACTACTATGACGACGACTGTTATAATTACTACTACTATGAATGTTATTAGTGATATTATTATTATTATTACTACTATTAATATAATTATTGCTATCATACTCAATAATATGCACAGTTTGTACAATCATAGGAAGCAATCAGTTGCATTAGTTCTTCATCACTTGAAGTATTGCTAGTTTGCTATATTGCAATTACATTTTTGAATGAACCCAAATTTACTACTCAAATATTTTCGAGAAAAAAAAAAAATAAAGATTAATAGAAAACTAGCAGCAACTGATTGATTTTTTCCTTCTCTCTCTCTCTCTCTCTCTCTCTCTCTCTCTCTCTCTCTCTCTCCTCTCTCTCTCTCTCTCTCTCTCTCTCTCTCTCTCTCTCTCTCTCTCTCTCTCTCTCTCTCTCTCTCTCTCTCTCTCTCTCTCTCTCTCTCTCTCTCTCTCTCTCTCTCT
The DNA here is from genome assembly GCA_029783475.1 of Metacarcinus magister. Lineage (NCBI taxonomy): Eukaryota > Metazoa > Arthropoda > Malacostraca > Decapoda > Cancridae > Metacarcinus > Metacarcinus magister. The sequence goes on from JAPQNM010000040.1 coordinate 3,510,176, forward strand.
CTCTCTCTCTCTCTCTCTCTCTCTCTCTCTCTCTCTCTCTCTCTCTCTCCTCTCTCTCTCTCTCTCTCTCTCTCTCTCTCTCTCTCTCTCTCTCTCTCTCTCTCTCTCTCTCTCTCTCTCTCTCCTCTCTCTCTCTCTCTCTCTCTCTCTCTCTCTCTCTCTCTCTCTCTCTCTCTCTCTCTCTCTCTCTCTCTCTCTCTCTCTCTCTCTCTCTCTCTCTCTCTCTCTCTCTCTCTCTCTCTCTCTCTCTCTCTCTCTCTCTCTCTCTCTCTCTCTCTCTCTCTCTCTCTCTCTCTCTCTCTCTCTCTCTCTCTCTCTCTCTCTCTCTCTCTCTCTCTCTCTCTCTCTCTCTCTCTCTCTCTCTCTCTCTCTCTTTTTAATATACACGTTCAGCATTGATAAAGCTACACCTGTGGTAATTATTATAGTAACGGTCTTTGGTATAGTTTGGTTATTGTTTGGGGTTGTTTGGGTAAAGTTAAAATCATTATTACACGTTGTTAATACATCTTTCCTTCCTTTTACCTTGGTTTTCCTTTCGTAATTTGGTGTTAGTATGTGCGTGTATGTGTGTGTGTGTGTGTGTGTGTGTGTGTGTGGTAACAAGTATTCAAATTAATAAAGATATATGCATTAGTGTGAATCCTTGTTTATATATTTTACTTCATCAATTCAATGACCATAGTATGCATGTTAATTTTACTAATCACATTTATGAGGCGAATCTTACACATGTTAGAAAGAGAAAAGAAGAAGAGGAAGAAGAAAAAAAAAAAACTCGAACTAAACTTATAAGAGAAAGAAAGAGAGCGAGAGAGAGAAAGTCAGAGAAAGTCAGAGAAAGGTGTCACCGCTGCATCTAGGAGTTACTGTACTAAACCAGCATCACAATGAAAAGTTGACAGGAAATCTCACGTCCCTGCAACCATGTAAATAAACAGTGAAGGGAGGCGAGAGGAAGTGAGGGAAGGGGGGAACGCGTAGTCACCTTCCCTAGTCCGTTCCTATCCCCTCATTCCTGGTAGTGAGGGATGGAGGATAAACACACACTCTCTCTCTCTCTCTCTCTCTCTCTCTCTCTCTCTCTCTCTCTCTCTCTCTCTCTCTCTCTCTCTGCCCGGCAAGGCGTCTCATACATACTTCAGCTGCGACAGAGACCAACGAACCTCATTTAGTCACTTTACCTCAAGAGAAACTTTTTATGAGAGTAGATTACAGAACATACCCCTTCCCTTCCTACCCTATCCCGTCTCTCTCTCTCTCTCTCTCTCTCTCTCTCTCTCTCTCTCTCTCTCTCTCTCTCTCTCTCTCTCTCTCTCTCTCTCTCTCTCTCTCTCTCTCTCTCTCTCTCTCTCTCTCTCTCTCTCTCTCTCTTCTCTCGCTCACACCACTCATAACAGCCTTGAATCGCATGAATGGTACTGAACTAAAGACCAAATTACCATGACTCCTACAATTTCTTCCTTTTAAAAGTTAATATATAGATCATCGTATGTTTTTTTTCACTTGATAACCACAGAAAGTTGAAAAATGATATACCAGTTTTCAGTACACCGTGATTATTTAAGATTGCTTCACCACTGTATGGGAAAATCTTCATGGTGAGTAATATATGGTTAGTACAGTATCTATATATAGCAGTTACTAAGTGGGAGAGTTATCCTGTGCTTTGTAAATAATAAGAAATCTATATGGGACAAAAATGTTAGTGAAATAATACCAAATCCGCGGAATCAGTGTAATTGTTTATTTATCTATTTAACATGATTGTTTTTCATTGTAAATATTTGAAGCGTGTTATCTCTTGCGTTGCTTACTCGGAAAAAAGCATTATCAACACGTCACATCACACACATGATTCATAGTTAAGCCTGTGATGCCAATGAAGTCACTCGCTGCCCCAAACAACATCTAATCAAGAAGATAGTAAATACTTATAAACAATGTACATATCAAACGTTTACTATATATTTTTATACGGATGTCTTTCTTCTTTAAGTAATAATAGTGACTAGATCATCTTATATCTTAGCAAAAAAATAAGAGCAATAAGTTTTACATCCACATTTATTCCTCGCTGCTTCATAATATACATCTAAACATATACAACTCTTCTAAACCCATACATATTTTTTTTAGTAACAATGATAACGTGATTTCATAAATTATACATACACAAAAAAACAACAATAACAATAATAATAATAATAATAACATTTAGCTCCGTATGGCATCCTCGTTGGTGTCAGTGTTTGTTGTGAAGATGGCGAGGCTCACTGTACTCAGCTGCTCCTGTTGTTTAAGGGCTTTATGGACGCCAGAGGAGGTGAGGCAACTTATCATGTGTAACAATTCATATTTTTAATCATTATATATGCACCCGGATGTAGTTATTGCCAGCTGGTAGTCATAGGAAGGAGTGTTGAGCTAAAGTGGGTTGGGTCTCAGTATTTGTCGCTGCCTAGAAGTAATGTTTAGTATAGATTATTTACCTGTTTAAAGGGAGTAATAGGTATATTGAGGCGGTTATAATGTGTATTTAAAGGTGTTGTTATTATGTACTTGTTGTGTTCGTATATTCAAGTATAGGGTGAAGGGATGGGGGGTTATGTGTCAGTGAACGACTACAGGTTACAATGTTAGGTCACGTATACACTCTCTCTCTCTCTCTCTCTCTCTCTCTCTCTCTCTCTCTCTCTCTCTCTCTCTCTCTCTCTCTCTCTCTCTCTCTCTCTCTCTCTCGTGACTATGCTTCAGCTGAACACATAAGTAAATAAAGTGAAATTTTTTATATATATATTTTTTTTTTTTACGTGATGATATTGCATTAATTTTTGTATTGATTGGTTTAATTAAATCCTCTTTTGACCATTTTCTTTCATGATCGGTGAAAGTCTTATGTTTGGTTCCTGTTCTCAGCTGTGTTTATTTGTGTGTGAAAAGAAAAGACAAATAACGTTACAATAATGAAAAAAATATATATATTCGTCTAATATTTTGATACTTTTCTTCAACTTCATCTTGCCAGTAGTTTTTGATGCATCAGTCATTAATTATTGTTACTTGAAATAGATCTGTAAGGAAGTATTTGCACTCAACACATCTCCAGTACTATATTAAGTAAGTCATTGCTCTATCCATCTCTGTAACTGTAGTGGAATGACTGTAATTGTTATATATGTGATGATGTTCTCTATGAGTTCTACATTTCTGCAAATTAACTTGAGTGTATAAGTTGTCGTGTATATCAACTTTCTCCTTGGTGTGTTATTTGAAAGCAAGGTTTGTTTGTATTATAATTTCCCAATGTAGATTCTGCCAAGGACAGTCGCTAGGAATATTCCTACTCTTGTCACTTCATTTTTTTTCCCTCACCTCTGAATTACTTAGATGAAACCTTCCCTCTAGCCTGATACATTTTATATGCTTTCAGTCAGGGTTTGGTTTAGGTACAAGTACATGTACATGTACTTGTACCTGGACTTGAGTACAGATTTTCATGTACTTGTACTTGTACTTGTACTTGGAGCTTAAAATGTTACTTGTACTTAGACCCAAAGTACTTGAAAAATACCAAGTACATTCAAGTACAGACAAGTATATTGTATCTAATCAAAAGTTATATACTATAAATAGATTCTAGCGAACTTTGTGGTGATACTATTGGATAAATACGTACATTGAGTGTTGTGATATTGTAGTGTAATATAGGAAAAAGGAGCATAATTATGTAGTATTTTCTCAATTGGTAACATGCTACAGTAGACACCGTCTAGACAGGGCTAGTACGCGTTTATTTCCTGTCACGTTCCACACTTCACTCCTTCACCTTGTACTTGTACTTAAGTACAATGACATGTACTTGTACTTTTACTTGAAAAATATTGAGGTACTTGGACTTGAACTTCAGTACAGTCGCCTGTACTTGGAACCAACCCTGCTTTCAGTAGAAGGTAACATGAATTTCTACTATTCAAACTACGCTCCATAGATTCTATCCTTTTCTCTCTTCTATCTCTTTCTCTCTATTTTGAATTATCAATAGGAATCATGTCATTTCTAGCTACCCAAGAAGAAGCTACATAGAACACGAAAAGTCATTTCATTCTGTCCCTGAGAATTGTTTTTATTAGCTATGCACTTGTATTTATTTATATTTTTTCCAAGCAGATGGATCAACACAGAAGATCACAAGACATAGATAAAGTTTTACAGAAAGAAAGAGAAAGACTCAGAAGACAGGTTAGTCTAAAAGTTATTCATGATTTTTTTTAGTTGTCAAAAATGTAGATATAAATTAGATTTACTAACCTTTGACATTATTGTGCCTTCTCATGTTATGCTTTTAACTGGTAATTTACCATAAATCTAGATGGTGTAGTTTAGTTAAGACTGTTTTAGTAGATGGATCTGTGACCTTCAATTGTTGTGTTAGTTTGTCAGAATTAGACAGATCATTATGGAAGGCTGTAGTGCATAGGATATTATTATATACATATTTTTTATTTAATTACCAGTGTTGCATATTACTATATTTTCATAGTAGACAAGTTTTAAATCTCATGTAATTTAACTCTATAACTAATCCAGCACCATTTGTGTGTGAGGAGTGGTAGTGATAGTTTAACACATTATTAAACTTTCCCTGCAAGGTTAAACTGCTCTTGTTGGGTGCTGGGGAGTCTGGCAAATCAACCTTCCTCAAACAAATGCGCATCATCCACGGGTATCGGTTTGGACATGATGAGATCGACGAATATAGAGAAACCATTTACAAAAATATTGTTATGGGTATGAAGGTAAGATGCATTTACTGCTTTTGACAGGTTTGAAAAATATTGCATGTAGTAGTATTGATTTTTGTTATGTTTTGTTATTGTTGTGAATGTTGAATACCACATATTTCAAATACATAGTATAGGTCATGTAAATTCTAAACACTAAGAATTTTTTCCTCTGGGTCTCAGACACACAGTATTTTTTGTTTATTTACAGTATTTTTTTTCCTTTAAATGCTGCAGGTTCATGCTCAGATAGTCTCTGGTCTGCTGTTGAGATTTTACACAAAATTGGCAAAGTTGAGGGGTGGAAAGGCAGCTGGCATTTGTAACATAAATGCAGAGTTGTTCAAAGCTGGAGGCGAGGCCATGATCCGTGGGTTGCATGCTGTCTTGACTGCTGTATGGCATTCAGGTACCATTCCTCCTGACTGGAAAAGGGGGTTGGTCATCCCTACCTGGAAAGGTAAAAGGGACCGTCAGGATTACAACAACTACTGCGGGATAACGTTGCTCAGCGTACCAGGCAAGGTGCTCGCCTATTTGCTGCTGATGCGTGTTGGCTGTCACTTGCTGAAATATTAGAGACCTGAACAGTCAGGGTTCACACCTGGTAAGTCAACAACTGACCGTATCCTAGGGCTTCGCGTACTGGTGGAACGCCGACGTGAGTTTCAACAGTGGATGCTTGCAGCCTATGTCAATCTAAAAAAGGCATTTTATTCAGTGCATCGCAAGGCATTCTGGGATCTTCTGCGCCTCTGTGGGATTCCTGCAAGGATTATTGGACTACTATCTGGCCTGTACTCCAGGACTGAGAGTGCTGTGAGGGGAGAAGGGTGTGTCCAGCTTCTTTCCTGTGCATACGGGAGTGAGGCAGGGATGCGTCCTTGCTCCATCACATTTCAATACTTGTATGGACTGGGTACTGGGCAGAGTTGTGGACCAAAGTCACTGTGGAGCAACTGTCGGCAACACCAAGATCACTGATCTTATTTTTGCTGACGATGCAGTAATCTTTGCTGAGTCGCTGGAGGTTCTGGTAATGGCTCTCGAAGCACTGCATGAGGAGGCGAAGCCTTTGGGACTTCAGGTGTCCTGGCCCAAGACTAAGGTTCAGGTGTTTGGAGGCTTGCTAGATGAAACAGTACAGTCTATTCATGTGTGTGGCGAGTACATCAGTATCTTGGACAGCTTCAAATACCTTGGTAGCGTGGTCCATAACAATGGTGGGTCACATTAAGAAGTCTTACAGTGGATTGGCTTGGCCCACGGTGTTATGGACTCACTCAGCACAAGTATCTGGCATTGTCAGTACCTGTGCAGACGGAGAAAGATTCAAAGATTCAAATCGCTGGTGATCCCTGTCTTACTGTATGGCTGTGAGACATGGACACTGAACACCGATCTGAAGAGGCAAATTGATGTCTTTGGTAATTAATGCCTTCGCAGTATCATAGGGTATCGTTGGAATGACTTTGTGTCAAATCAGCGACTGCTCCGTGAGACTGAATCAAGGCCTATTACTAGCATAGTCCACCAACGTTAACTCCGGCTATACGGGCATGTGGCACGTTACCCAGAAGCTGATCCTGCTTCTCGGGTTATTTCTGAAAGGGATAACCTGGAGTGGAGGAGGCCAAGGGGGCGCCCACAAAGTTCTTGGCTGGGGCTAGTCGATGCTTCCTGCTGGGAGTTAATTGGTATGGGAAGGGGGCTTGCATGGGGACTTGCACGAGGTAATTGCCAGAGCTGATGTCGGAGGGTTGGCGAGGCGACTCGCCTCTTGGCTTATGGCCCCAATGATTGATTGATTGATATATATATTAGTAGACTTGAGAGCTGATTTGACAAGCGCTATGCCTTCACTTGAACTAGTCAGCACCACATATTGTTGTCTGTTTTTAATTGCCTGAATAACTTTCATTTGTACATCCATCCATTAGTTATACAGGTCTGATGCAACTGTTGAACATTCAGTTTTACATAAACAAGAAACAGATGACAAAATATCAACAAGCTTATGACACTGTAGATGCAAAATATGATTATCATTTACCATTGTTCCATTATAACTTAAGTCTCAATTGTAGTTCATTATGATATCACTTGTAGGTTCTGGTGGATGCAAGAGACAAACTTCGGATACCTTGGGAAGATGATACACGAGAGAGCCTTGGACGCCATCTGATGAAGTATATGGCGTACATGCCACTAGACAGACAAGTGTTCCTAGAATATGTATCAAACATCAAGGATCTCTGGAAAGACACCGGCATAAGACAAGCATACAACAGGAGGGCGGAATATCAGTTGGTTGGTATAAGAGAAGTAGCAGTTTGTGTAATAGTGCTGATGTGGCATTGCTGTTAATCCATTGCTATATTTCATGAAGTAACTGCTTTGTGTCTGCTTTAGAGGTATGCATATGTACTTGTACTTAAATTATTTACTGTTTGTGTACTAAAGGAAAGCACTGCATTAAATGTTGATTAATTTAGCTACAGCTTTCTACTTGGCCATTAAAAGTAGACTCAGTTTTAATACCAGTAGGTTTCCTTATGTTAACTAATATCCTTTAGCAGTGCCTTCAGTGTCCCTTTCCTAAATGTAGAATTAATTTTAGACATTTTACCCTTCCAGACCGACAGTGTTTCATATTTCTTCGATTCCATAGACAGAATAGGAGTTTCGGTAAGAAAAAAATTTTCATATTTTTACCCTAATCAGAATCAAACATTTACATAGTTCTAAATCTTGAAGTTTTGTAAACTTATCCAGTTGTAATTATGGTAAATGATGCCACTAATTCCATGCGTGCTTAGAAATTCACATCATGATGCAAGTCATCTTATGAATCTTGTACTAATTTATCTTTGCTCAACACTGGCTTGAAATGATTGATTTACATCTGAAAGTTTGAAAAATAAATTCTTATTAACTGTAATGAGCAATTAATGAAGCTTTTAGTATTAAGTAGTACCTACTAATTTCATGTTACCTTTTAAAGGAAATTCATTGCCAATAACCTCAGTTCTAATCATGAATATTTCCCTGACCAAAGGAGTAAAATAACTTTCAGAGCAAATGAATCCAATGAATTGGTCACTGGGATAGGTGACACACCAAGTCTCACATGAACTAGATGTGAGAGTTCAAAATTAATTTCATACTTGTAAAACAAATTTTTCATTTTATGAACTATTATGATGGTATAGTAGCAAGAATCATTGTTTTCATTAGTGAAGATTTGAAAATAATATCCAGATTTTTTTTCTTCTTTTTTTTTTTCCTCCAGGTCCTCATGGATGCTGTGGTATTAGAGTCAAAGTACTTTACTATGATTAAAACTGCTCCAACACTATAGTTGATTGTCACATTGTAAACTCACTTATACTTCACTATGCTCTCTAACAAGATTCAGTTCATATATTATTTCCCTTCCAGGAATACATCCCCACAGAGAAAGACATCCTCCACTGTCGCAAAGCCACGAAAGCAATCACAGAGTTCACCATTCCCATCCAAAATGTTCCCTTCTTGTTTGTGGATGTGGGAGGACAAAGAACACAAAGACAAAAATGGTTTCAATGCTTTGAGAGTGTCACCTCCATCATCTTTCTTGCCTCGTCGTCAGAATTTGATCAGCGGCTTCTGGAGGACAGGTGAAATGTTTTTGAAGTACTGCTACTAGAAATAATAGTGTAATGTACCAAGCTCTTCCTATCACATAATAACAGTTGCCAGACCAAAAAAAAACTCTTAATGCACTTACCTTTTCCTTAACTTACCAGTCTTCTCAAACGTATCATAAAAATATAACATATCTACAAACAGGCATCAGAGATCAATAGACCTCAATGATTTGTAGAAAATAAAAACTTGATTTTGTCTTTGAAGAACTTTTAAAAGTATATCTTTATTTTATTTTATTTTTTCTTTCAATTTATTACCAATTTAGAACATTGTTTAAGTATGATAGACATTGCTGTTCCTATATCTTCAATCATTGTTTCAGGATAATGTATTAATTTATTGTATATCTTTCCATTTATTACCTTTTGAGTATGTGACTGACTGATTGAAAAAAATCCTTGCCTACAGAGTCACCAATAGGTTAGAAGAATCCCTCAATATCTTCGGGACCATAGTCAACAATCGTAACTTTCGTGATGTTTCCATAATTCTCTTTCTTAACAAGACGGATCTGCTCATCCAGAAAATCAGGTCAAGGCAAAGCAACATAGCCCATTACTTTACAGACTTTGTGGTAAGTGTTTTTTGCATGTTTTGATAAGGAGAGAATACAGCTTACTAAAGAAAGAGGTGGTACTTATTTTAAAACTTCAGTATCTTTGCTTCAATTTCCTCATGGAAGGATGCCCAAATAGGCTGATTGTCTTTTCATTCATGAGCAAGTGATTGGAATTCATAGGTTTAGTATCAGGGTTGGCATTGAAAAAACCCAAAAAATCCCACAAAACCCACAAAAAAAACCCAGTTCAAGTGGTTTTATTTATTTTTTTTTTATTTTTATTTTTTTTAATATATTTAAAATAAAAAAGAATATATATAAATGATATAAATAACATCAAACAGGGGTTTTCTTTTAATCTTGAGCTTAAGTTAATGGTCTCATTTGCTTATGTTGTAGTTGTTACTTACATATAAAGGATAAGGAAATAAGATTGATAGTCTGCTGCTGGTCTCTCTCGAGACAGCCGGTCGTCCCCCTATGGAAAGAGCTCAGAGCTCGTACTGACCAATCTTTGGGTTGGACCGAGACCACTCACACACAACACACCGGGACAACGAGGTCACAACTCCTTGACTTACATCCCGTACCTACTCACTGCTAGGTGAACAGGGGCTACACGTGAAAGGAGACACACCCAAATAATCTCCGTCCGCCCAGGGGATCGAACCCTGGCCCCTTCGGTTGTGAGCCGAGTGTGCTAACCACTACGCTAGCGGACCGTGTGTGTGTGTGCGTGCGTGAGACATAATGCATACATAATATATATATATATATATATATATATATATATATATATATATATATATATATATATATATATATATAATCAATTATAAAGGTTATAAACAGAATATGTGAAACTACTTTAAAAAAAAAAAAAAAGTATTTGAGAACTGAAAGAACCGGCTCTATTGAGTGAACGTGAACCAAAGAACCGGCTCCCTGAAAAGAGCCGGAATTTCCATCACTACTTCAGATAACACTTCAAACCTTTTATTTCACTCTAGATTACTTTTTAAATGCTTGTTTAAACTGATTTACATATAGATATGAAGAATAAACAAACCGGCCCCCCCCACCAAAACAGTTGTTGGGTTTTTTCCAACCTTGTTTAGTATATAATCAATTGATTCTAAGAGTCAGTTTTGGATTTGTTAGTTGGCTGGTAACATGTTGAACCATGTGGATGGCATTTTTCAAGCTTCCTACAACTTATTAGATGATTATAAACACCTGTGTTTATAAACTGTCCTTTCAGGGAGTGGCAGTCCGGTCTTGTTTTTTCAGCCACTTGGATGTCAGAATGGAATGAGTTTGCTTTTTGTGGTTGAGTAGGATGTTATTCACCATCATGATGATGAGGAAGTGTGTGGAGAGGGAGGTGGAGGCTCTTCTGCTGAGGCCATCCGTCCCCTTGGGGGACGTATCCTGAGGGAACGAGGCATCAGAAACTATAGATAGATGGATAGTGTACATGAAAGATGCTTTTGATCATTATTATATCAAATATAAAAATTATAAAATATTAAAAAATTAAAAAACTACATGAAAAATGTGTGTCCAGTAGTTCATATTGTTATAGATGCCATGAACAAATAGTTACTATAAGATGTCTGCCTCAACAGGGAAACCCACATGATGAGAGGTGTGTCCAGCAGTTCATCCTACACAAATTTGTGGAGCAGCGGAGAGGAGACACTACTCGCCGCCCTCTCTTCCATCACTTCACAACAGCTGTGGACACAGAAAACATTAAGGTTGTGTTCAATTCTGTAAAAGATACAATACTTCAAAGAAATCTAGAAACACTAATGCTGCAGTGAACCCTGTTATATTTTAGGGAAGTGGAACAGCTTTAGATGAAATGCAACCTAGATATATATAGGCACTAATGACTTTGTACAGGACACACGGCTATGTGTGAGGAGGAAGCTGCAGTGTGGAAGTATGTTTTATAGTGAAGCATTGAAAGGTGTGTGAGTTCATTAAGTTGTTATAACTGTGTCCACTTTATAAGGAAGGAACACAGTACTCTGCTATGCCATGCCTCATTGCTTTACAGGCAGATGCTCAGTTTATGTTAGGTTGCCTTAGTTTTCATTTAGTACATGATATGGGGATCTCATCAATTTATTGCTCTGACAAAGAAAGATTCAACTAGTCCAACTTTTTTTTGTGATGCTTAAATTAGAAAGAAAAGTAGAGTGAATGGTAAAATGAGGATGTCACAACAAAATGGTTAATAATACCCAGATATTTTTCATTAAGCACTGGATTTGATTATATCTTCACTTCTCACAGAGCATTGTTAGGCACAGGCACCACGTTTGTATTATCTTCCACAAGAAGTTGGTTATGTTCAAGTGGTTTGGTCAAATGCATACATTCCGTACAGTGTGGCTTGCAATAAGCATTATTTTCTTTATCATATTCTTCATCCTCATCATCTTATTTTTTTTCTTTGTTTTTTTCTTCCTTTCCTTTTTCAAAATTTATTGAAAAATCCTCATGTGTCTTATAAGAAAGAAGTAGTGATATAGGCAGAGGTTGGCTAATAGACTTAAGTCTAATACAGCCTCTTATAAAGAGTAGATATCTTCATAATCCCTTGCCAGTTACAAATATTTTCAACAGTTAAAAGTATTTTATTTGATTATATTGATATACTGTGTAAATAAGATTTAGTTGGATATTAATTAGTATATATTTATTATTGGTGGTGTAATGGCAGGGCCATCTGTTAGAGGATATCACAAATATCCAAGAATGGCTTCCTCAAAAGATGAGTATCTCACACATGTTCATTTAACATCAGTTCATTTCTGCAAGAAATTTACATTGTATTCATCTTGGATATTGATATTGATATATGTATATATTCACCTGCCATGTACTGATAGTACATGCTAATTCCCTTATTGCATACTAGCAAAGTGAGACAGGTGACAAACGGAAACAAAACCACACGTGGTAGCTGACACCTTGTCATGTAGAAATATAGGACTTCTATAGCTTTTCACTTTTATATCATTCTTTTATTAAAGTAAGTACGTATAGCAAAAGTAATGTCTGATGAATATTAATGAATGAAAATACTGAAAGGGTGAAAATGTCAATATCAAGTAATGGTTTATATGATGGTGGTGATATACGCCACCAAACATATTTCATACAATTTTCTTTAGAATATTGGAATCCATCTTCAGTTACAGCATCTTATGAACTGCAAAAATATGATAGACATTGTGGCGTGTTGCAAAATTCTCTGAAGTGATACAAAATGGCAACTTTTTTGTAGGGAACATTGCTTTAGAGAATCAGGATTATGAGTGATTTATGAAATTGTTCAAGGTTAAACCCTGAAACGTGCTAAATTAATTAAATCCATGTGTGCGTGCCTGTCTGTGTGTGTTTGCATGTGTTTGATTAAATCATGCAGCATGAAAGAAAAATGCACAAAATAATATAAATAGAAGTTTTATAAAATATTTCTGAAAGTTTTACATGTTTTGCAATCATGAGAGAGGAGCAACTAAATTTTGCTCTACTCTGTTAATGGTGCCAAGTTGTTGCAGCAGCTCAGTAAGTTAATCTGATGTATATAATGTAATATATTAGTTTTGATTGTCAGTGATTGTACATATAGAGTGGCACACATTTAGTTAAAACTACCAACCCATGAAGAAAGTGATATGTATATATATATATATATATATATATATATATATATATATATATATATATATATATATATATATATATATATATATATATGTATGTATATATCTTTGTATATTACAACAAAAAGACATTCATCTGAAGGTAGCTTCAGTTTTTCTTTTTTTTTCTTATTTCATGTACTCATACACCTTCTATTGATGAACTCGTGCACATATGCACAATTATTTTTGTCACAGAAACATTACCTCTGTAGGCATATATTTGATTGTCAATTTTGAGTCAGAAGTGAATTGCTGCAATTAGATTTCTTTTAGTTAATTTTGTAGTCCTCAAGTTAAGATATTAGGTTACTTAAATTCATGGAATTTTTTCCAAGATCATTTAACGTTGTGTATTAACATGTGTGTGTATTTTATAATTGATCAGATTGAACTACACAAACTCAGCTTTCATTTTTTTGTGCAAATCACTTTGTTATGAGCTGCAGTGTCAACATCTGAAAACAAGGTACCATATAGCATTAGACCAGAGGCTGGAATCTGTTGGGGGAGCTTAATATTATGTATATACAATACTGTACTGAGTAAATATTCAGCAATATTATAGTGGGAAGAGGATAAGCCAGATGAGGATAACAGAGCATTGTGATGGTTATGATGTGAATCTGATCCTTAAAGAGGCATATTGGGCACGGTGCAGCTGTCGTGTCACTAATGATCATAGCTTTAACTTCTTCTTTTAACTGAATATATTATCAAAGATCTGAATACTAGAGTCTGCGTGAGAACCAGTATCAATACAATTTACAATCTGTATTGTTATTCAAGGAGAGTATTGGTAAGATATATAATGGCAGCTTTTAAGAAGCTTTTAAGACAGTGAGGGAAATCATTTGATGAATGTGCTCTTTCACAACTTTGTCCAGCGTACTTGGAAACAATTATATGAATCAGAGCAACAGTGTAGAGCACGATTTTAGGTTATTCCTTAGATGTCAACTTTGTTTTTAAGATCTGAAATGTTTACGTTGAGGATGAGATACTCCAATCCACTATATTTTCTTTCACTTGCAATGGGATATAAAGAAAATTTTATGCTTAAGTTTATCATAAACATTATCAGCTGCCTGATTGATATTAAAAGAAAAATATATTTGCATCCAGAAGTTGCTTACAGCATTGTGTTGTGTGTGACAAGACACTTATGAGTATGATGAATGCTTGTAACTTGTATCATTTAGTGATGATGATGTGAACTTGATTTCTATGAATTCCATGGATTTTCCTTCAAAAGTCATGTTCCTAACATGCAGTTTGTGACTGCCATTGTTAAGTTTGTGTTACATGGTCATTTTTGTTTAGAATTCATCTCCCAGCCGTGAATTTTGCCTCACTGGATAATTCCAAATATCTGCTTTCTCTGCATTTAATTTTTCTTAGTATTTTTAAACACCCATTCCTTGCCATGCTATTATTTCTTTATTCTGCTGTTTGCCTTTTAGCTTATCATAGCCCCATGTGACCTGATGTCTGGCACTTTGTTCACATTAACTCACTCAGTGGGGCTCAAAAGATATGGTTATAATGTGTATTAGAATTTGTCATCCCAATTCATACACCATTCTGACTAGACTTTCTGTGCACATTGCCACATGTTCATGTTTTGGTTTCTACTAGTCCTTAAGCAGTCATGAATCCAGTCAAAAACCTCTTCTGTGGCTGTTTATGCCACAAATAATGGGAGAATAAAAGCACTATCTTTATGTAAATACTTAAATGCATACAAGCTGTATATCTAGTTACTATAAACATTATAAAACTAGAAGGGCACTCAGTAGAGCATAAGTACCTCCGCCACCGCTGCCAATATTCAGTAATTCTTCCTCACATTGACCTTTGACGTTAACATTCAAAGAATCAATGGAGTGGATAATTGGTGTATAGGGTCATGTTTTTGAAGTTTTACAAAGTTGTGGTGCATTTTTTAAATCTTGTAGGTTGACGGCCAGCTTGAAGTTGTGTGCGTCGGATGTAGTGCCCAAGTTGACATCCAATGGGAATACTATTGGTGACTTTTAAATTTTCTTGACCTTTATCTTTGACCTTTGAACTTTCAAAATTAAACAGAATAGTGCTCTAGGGCAGGGGGTCATGTTGCTAAAGTTTCATCCGTTTCCTAACTAACAGACAAACAAAGTGTATGTAAACATAATGTCTCATTCGACTTTATTGAGGGGGGTAGCTAGACACACATGTTTGGATGTATTGAAGAAATTTTAATTTTATTCTATTTTCCCAACTTTTGGGGTAACTTGATCACTATGGTTATTCACATTAATGGTGTATGGAAATATAAAGGTAATTGAGATGACCTGTAGTGTTGTTTTGACATTAGGAGGCACTCAAGGTGGCGGCACACGAGGCATTTTTCAATAACATGTTACTCGTTTTTGGTAGTCATTTTGATGACAAACTTGCGTGTGCATCACAAATGGGAATGTTTTGCTATTGAGTTTGCCAAACACAATGCTGCGTTCCATTGTCATGACCCATATTTCCTGGAAAAGCACCATGAAACCCACACTGGAAAGTCTTAAAGGCACGAATCCAGCGAGGCAACATGTAGCATGCGACTTGACTGGCTTTCAACAAATATGTTGGCTGCAACTTTCAACCAGGAGACATGTTGCCTGTGACAAGGCAACATCGTTGTTGCTTGTAGCAAGCTACATCCTATGTTGACTGTTGAATGCTACAAAACCTTTTCCACCAATTCAACAAAAACTAAGTCAACAGCACACAAATTCTTGATCTTCTTTACCATTGCCACGTCACAGTTAAATTTCTTGGCTAATCCCCGCAGTGCATCTAATTTAACATGGTTATTCTTGTAAACTGTCAAGCGTATGTCCCATAGAACTGCAAGTTTCCTATATTCTTCTATAAATTCTACGTTTTTTCTTGAGACCAATTGATGTTGTTGCTTTCAACATGGAATCCTTCCTGGGACTGGTGGGAAGGTGTTCAACACTAGGCAACAGGATCAATGTTGTCCCATGCATCAGGTTATACAGCAACATGTTGCCACCTGTCGCATGCTACATGTTGAACTGTTTGAAACACACATGGCGTATGCAACAATATAGCATGCCACATGTTGCCAAAATGTTGCCTCGGTCTTTAGAGACACACGTAACAAAAATGAGTAACATGTTATTGGAAAATGCCTTGTGTGCTGCCACTTTAACACTGCTTTTGTACATTCAGATCAAATGACATACCAAAAACTTGGAAATCCACTTCACTTTATCTCAAACTTGTTGTGTAAATGGTTTAGTTGCTGCTTTTCCATTTCAAATATATTGTTTGCATTGGTTTCCAGTATTAAGGACTCCAGGCTATCCCCTTTCACATCTACTTCCTGTTTTCTACTTCATCATATGCATGTGCAGGAAAGGACAGTTATTTAGAATAATATTAAATGCACAAACAAGCCCCTCCTTGTCCAAGTCAAAAGCTCATATAAACAGATTCATCCATCGTAGTGAACAAAATATTCAGTTAATTGAAAAAAAATGTAGATACAAAATTGACCATGTGACATTTCTTTAGTTATTAAAATTTACAATTAAAAGTGCCATCAGTTTTGCAGCCAAAGAATAAATAAGCATTGCCATTTATGACAGAAAGCAGTGCAGTCAAATAGGCAGTCAACAATAGATCTATCTTGTAAGTTAAAGAATCAGGCTGGTACATACATAATTATGATTTGTCTGAAACCAAAAAATTGAAGTTAAAAGAACATTTTGTGTGAAGTTTAATGACTTGCAGTTAAATTTTAAGAGAGCAGTACATATCAGATTTACCATTTGTTTGCAGCAATATTGAGTGGAAAGTGTGAATGATGTGATAGCGAGTGAGTTCATTAGAGGACGGTTAATGGTGTATACCAGTGGCATGGCAGCAAGGCAGTAGTGAGTCTTGATCATTACCTACGACTTTAGCTATGCAATGCATCAACTTTTTATTTAATTTTTGTTGTTGTTTTCATGTGTTCTGATTTTAGTACAGTAATTTAGGTACCAAGTTTCCTGCTTCATAAGAAAAATCCAATCAAAAGATAATGTTTACAAAAGTATACTTCATGTACCTGTTTTTGATGGTAAATGGTATTTATTTGTGACCAAAAGATCCTCTGAATGACCTTCATTGGAAACAATTAAATGGTGGTTTTTTTATGAAACAGGAGATTTTTAGAATATTTAAAATCCTTTATTTTTACCAAAGAACTATTTGTGTGCATTCTGTGCTGCTTTGACATTGTGATTAATTTTTCAAACAGAAAGTCATTCCATAATAACTGGTGAATCAGAATAAAGTGGTACAGCTTGGTCCCAAGTCACAAATATCTGAGCGTATCGTGAGTATGTGTGTGTGTGTGTGTGTGTGTGTGAGTATTTGTATGTACACATGTGTCAGCATGTACACGTTTATTATTTCTTTGTTTTGCCATATTGTAAGCACAAATGTGAATGTGTGAATATGTTTGATAGCTAAAGTCTTTTTTTTCCGAGTTGGTTGAAATGCAGCGAGTAGGCTCCACCCCTTTCCACGTGATTGGTTGATGGAACGTGTCTGTACAATTGCATGTCTTGTATTTATTGAATATTATTGGGATTATTTAATGAGTTATTATTATTTTTATAAAAAGAAATTTACCATTACTTAGTTATTTTACATTACAAAATTGAAAGATTGTCATGATATATTAAGAATTCAAGTACTATTATTTATGACAAAATTAATGAAAACATTTAGATTCAAGATAGGTTGGGTAAGGAGATTCAATTTACATTTATTCATTTATAAATATTATTATTTTATACGTATTATATTATATTATATATATTAATAATCTTTCAGCTTAGTAATGTCAATTAACATGTTAATAGTACAAAAAAAATGTTTAAATGATATATAACTCCTTAAATAATTTAATTAATACAAGTCAAGCAAATGTACAGACATGTTCCGTTAACCAATCAGGTGTAAGATGGCAGAACCTGCTCAGTCCATTTCAGCCAACTTTAAAAAAAACAAATATTGAGTCAAATTAGATTCATGCTAGTGTGTTATATCTATAAAAAGAGGGTTTTTTTTTTATAATGATGGGGCACTTGGATTATTTGCACAGTCAAGTGATCTTTATTTTTCTATTGAATTGCAAATTATTTATTTAACATTAAGAGACATTTGAACATAGGTATGTACATTTCCTTGTTGATGATAAATGAAAATGGATGATAATAGGATAAAAGATATTTTCATTACAAAGACTGTAGGTTTAAATATTATGAGGCCTTTATGTGAAAGATGCCTGAAACTTTTTTTCTGCTAACTGAAGGAAAGTGCTTGCTAACAGATGGTACTTCTTGCCAGTGACAATTTTATGTAACAATTGATTTCAGTGATTGTGTAATTAATTGGCAGACAATTCAGTATATACGAGTGCTCCTTTTTTTATATTTAAAGCAGTTATCTTTAATTATGGAACAGTGTATGTATGTGAGTGAAGTGCATTAATGATTGATTGAGTGAATCATGAGATGGTTTTGTTAGTTGAGATGAGTAAACTAAAGATAATACTTAATGCACAAAATGTTTTGTCACATTGTTCATACACATGGTCCTCACTTTACTTATTAGTGATAAAGCATACAGCTTCATGTGAAATATGATGCATTCATTTATTCTCATAATGAATACTCTGAAATTTATAATGTTACTAGACCTTCCTCATCTCCTTACTGTTCTCTTCATTGCTACTTACTGTCAAATAGATACGTATATGAATAGCACTAGAGTCATGCCTCAATGGTGCAGTGGTTAGCACGTCTGACTACAAATCTGCTGACCCGAATCAGTCCTGGATGAGGGCAGTTGGTGCACAGCTCACAGAGTAGCTCATCCTCCCAAACGGGTTGGTCGATAAATGGGTACCTAAGGAAACCTGGGGTAGGTAAACTGTGGAAACTCGGATGTCACAGTGGCCCTGTGTCCCAGCATAGTGGATTCTTTCCACCACAGATTCAAAGGCCAATGTGCCGGGAGATGAGCGTGCGCAGCTACTTATTACTTATTACTATATTAAATTTGCAATCAATATTCTAAAATCTTTTAACATGTTTTTTCATTTCACTTTATTAACTGTTAAACCTTCAGCACAGACTTGATAGCACATTAATTTTTCCTCGTATGCTTAAGGAATTTATGTGTTTACAAATACGTACATTTAAACCAAGTCCATTAAAAGTATTATGATTCTGTACTGATACAATTCCTAACCTTCATTATAATGCATAAGTATCTAGGAGCATTTTGGCTGACCCACAAAAAACTGGCAAATCTTTAAAATTAGGTTTTTATTTTATTTTTATTTTATTTTATTTTATTTATATATATATACCAACTCATGTTTTATTTACCACTTCACACTCAACAATCACATTTCTGTTTCAAGTCAGTCATTTTCATGTAACCTTTGAAAATTATGTAATTTAACTTTTTATATCAGTTTTCCTTGATCTGTAATTAGGACAACTACTAACATCTGATAATTTCACTATAAATTACCATTCTCTCCTTCCCATATTTTGCCATGCCATTATATCCTTGCTTTGCCATTTGCCTTTCAGCTTACCATGCCATCATATGACCTTTGATGTCTGACGCTTACTTTATTCACATTAACGCACTTATTCTGTGTTCAAAATTTGTGTCGTTCTTGCACTTTATATGAGTTCTGTTAACATTTTCCGTGCAGCACCTCAACAGTTTTAGTTGCCGTGCATGTAGCAAGATTAATGTTGGAACATAGACTTTGCATCACACAAGATTAATTACAATGTTATTTAATCACCATTCAGACCTCAACAGTTTGTAAATACACATCACAGACCTTGAATTCCACAGTTATAGGTTTATTGATACTTATCAGAAATAGAACAGTGCCTTTTATTCATTTTTTTTCTCTTTCTATTGTGTTTACTTCTTCAATATGGTGCCATATATATTTATCTAATGATTTAGCTGAAAAAAATAGCATTACAGCTGTTGCAATGCTCAATTTCTTTTTTTAGAAAATAAGTCACAGCTTAATTCCGCCTCGAGTAGCCACACAGATGACTCTTAAACAACTGCCATAGGAACTTCGATAAATGGTTTCAAACAGTTTTTCATATACTTTTTATTGTCCATTAGTTAAGGTTTAATTGAGGTAAATTAAAAAGATAACTAAAGTGAGGACTATGTGTATTACTAATTTATTCTAAGATGCTCAAATATTGTGATTGAAGTATTGTAGAGTTTATGTAAATAACTGTGTTACCAGGGGCAGAGATAACAAACTAACACAATTCCAGTGACAAAAAAACATTAGCAAGCTACTTAAAAGACATGATGTTTTTGGGTGCTACAGAGTATATTAATGTCACAAAGTCCCATCCTGCTTGTTGAGTAATGTAAGTGTCACAAGCATAAGCTGCACCCTGTTTTCAGGTATGTACTGTACCAAGGCTATGGTATATTATATTGGCAGCAATATATCACAATTTAATGTATAGTTGTAAGGAATATTGTCTTTTTTATATTGAAGTATTTATTGTACTAAAATTATGTAATAAACTGCCAATGTTCTTGATATACAAGTGATGTTAATTTATAAACTGCATTAATTACTTTCCATTGTACTCCTATGTAATTTTATGGAAGAAGGTACACAAATGTTTAGCTACTGTCAATGCCATTACATGTATATATTTTTTTTCACTTTGTTGTAGAATACAATGTTCTTAATGTACATATTTTGGAGTGCTAAGATTTTATCAAGAGACTTTATGATATTGGAAGAGATAGCTGTACTGTACCCTTTTCTAATGATTAGCTCCACTCAGGTATGGATGAAGTCAGATAACACATCAGTAGCCTTACCCAGAAAGAGTAATCAGTCACACTAATTATATCATTAAGTTGCCAGTAAAACAAAATCAATCCAAACTTGTACATTTTTTTAATTGCAAAATAGTGTTGCCTGATTAACATTATGCTGCAAATAAAGTACAGCTCCAGATCACCCTAGAATGTGGCAGGCAATGTAGCAAGAGCCTTAGGTGTAGGATCCAAATTATGAAGAAGCTTGATGATATGTATTTAATTTTGTCTACTTTAGATAGAATTAGAAAGGTTTTTTTGCTTCAAAATCTTAACTCTACTAAATTGTTCAATAACATTTAAAGTTATTTTAACTTTTCAACAAAACCTTCATCAATGTCCTGTATGATAACGTTATTTTTTATGTGTGTGTGCGTGTGTGTGTGTGTGTGCATATACATTTTGCATGTGTGTAATTTACCAACAGTCTCCAGGTTCACATAATGGACTCCTACCCTTCTGGAGAGAACCTCGAGCTCAAATAATATAAACTATGGGTAGGACTGTGACTCGCACACCATGTATCCCTTCCTCTTGCTCAAGGAGGACATTAACTGCTCACTTATCTTTGAAAACTTTGCAGCTTGAATTGAGCATAAACTTCAGCCTGCCAAGTGATGAGCATGGACGTTAGCATTAAGCTATTAAGAAATATATGCGAGTGTGTGTTTGTGTAATTCACCATGGCCTGCAGCATCACGTGCTGGACTCGTTATTATCAACCATTACTCTACCCGAAAGAGCTCAGTTCGTAAAGACTGGGTAAGGCTGGGACATCACACACATCCTTCCCCATGCTCAAGGGGGACATTAACCACTCCTTGTCTGTGAAAAATTCTTAGCGAATCAGGATTCGAACTCACACCTTGGTGGATGACAGACCTAGTCATTACCACTAAATTATGGGAGGTGTGTGTGTGTGTGTGTGTGTGTGTGTGTGTGAGTGAGAGAGAGAGAGAGAGAGAGAATTAGCTGTTTGTCAGTACTTTATTTTTTCTATGAAACTAATCAATTTTAGAACACAGAACCTGTAGGCTTTTGTGAAATGTGAATTTGTCATTGCAGTTTTATTTACTATCGTAACTATAAAACCGTTTGGCACCATTTTATTACTTAGACTTGCTATGCTTCCAAAACAACTTGCAGGTACATAAAGCTGTTCAGTTATACACCCAATAATTTGTTTGAAACTGTATCTCCATCACACTTTTTCTCTATTTCACAATTTTTTGTAAAAATTTTTTTCAAGTTAAAAGATTACATAGACACAAGTACACATGCAATTGTCATAATTAACGTACTATATTGTTTTGTATTAGAATTATATTACAGTACAAACAGATTCTTCATAAAGTTCTACTAAAATATGATACATTCCTGAACTACTTTAGGAATATCATACACATTTATAGATGAAATAAGCATCTACTTTTTATGAATGTTATAAGTCAACTTTTTTTAAACTGTTACCAATTTGTTAAATTAAAGATACTTCTTTGTAATGTTTTCATAATGGAACAAATTAAAACCATAAATTTGTACTATATAACTGTCATTCCATAGGCAGTTAATTGTTCTGGGGAGAGTTTTTGTAAGATAAGTGTTCCATCTAGTGAAGGCGAAGTGTTATTACTGTCTTGAAGGGGATTGTGTTCCCTTCATCCATTGGCTAGCGTGTAGGTTTAAGTGGTTCCAAGCATTTCCAATGAAATATGTACCTGGAAAGTCAATAGAAAACGTTAATATTACATGTTTCATCAGATTTACACAACTTTTCTCATAAGCCGTTGTTTTCTTCGTCTAAATATGTATTGTGTATGTATAACATGATTCTATTGCATTTTTTACAAATTCAAAACTACTGGTGTTTGAAGTATCTATGTCTATGTGTAAAAGATAAAACTCTTATTTCTGTTGACACATGTTTTATACTGTATAAACAATTTTGTATGGTACATACACCGTGCTGTATTTGTCATGTAATGTTTAATGTGTTTTTGTTTTGTTTTGTTATTTTGTTTTGTCGGAAGTACATACATATACTGTAAATTATTGAAGGAGACTGTGATTGAAAGCTTTCATATTAGAAAAAGGATAATGCATTGTGATTAAGTAGCTTAAGAGTTGCTCATGTCTCATCAGAAAAAGAAAGACAAAGAGAGCAGTGGTGACTATTAGAGTTATTTTATCCATTCACTGATTTAATTTTCTTTAAGAATATGAATAAATTTTGCACAAAATTGTACACATTCTGACCAATAACTGAAATACTTAATTGTTGGTAATGACGAGTGTTGAGGAACATTGGTGTGTGAAGTTTGTTTTGGTAAAGTGAATGTTTGTGCATACAGCTTAAGGCTCAAGATTTGGTGTAGTGATCTTTGTGGTTACCATTGAATATATTTTGGATTTTTAAATTGTGGATAAAATCTGATAAAAAGATAAAAGTATGTGTACAGATCTGAGAGAAATAGTTCTGACTGTCACAAGTGTTTGGTCAGCTGCACCTCGTGTCAGAAGGCATTTGACCAAGGCAGAATATTAGTGTTAATTTGTCTTGCCAGCCAGACATTTATTATGCTAAATTATCTTTATATTTCTTATGACATGATTAGATAATGTTTGTTTTTTTATTGTCAAAGTTAAATGGGATACTTTTATATACAAGAATTTTTCATGTCTCACACACACACACACACACACACACACACACACACACACACACACACACACACACACACACACACACACACACACACACACACACACACACACACACACACACACACACACACACACACACACACACACACACACACACACACACACACACATACATACATACATACATACACAAGCAAACATACACACATTTAAGATTACATTTAATACTACTGTTGTTGATATTAATATAAAATGGGAGTACACCAATAAAGTTACACAGCAACAACACGAGCTTGGCAGCATTTTATAGGTATATAATAAATATTTTGTTACTGTTATATTTGTGTCATTTACCTGACTAAACATTATTATTCATCATGTTCATGTAAGCAAAATAAATTGTTCACTGACTAAATATGTCCGAGAAGTAACATTTCTTATCAAAGTAATTAGTGACATCTTTTCACAGTGTACTTGATATAAAAATGCATAATGTAGGAACTTGTAACAACAATGTGGTTTTGTATTTACTAAACAGAGTAGAAAAAGGAAAATTATTATAAGAAAATTATAGGCATTATTGAGTGCGGAGAGCTGAGCATCCTGCTGTTAGTTAAATACATAGATAGGAATTACGTGGTCACAGAGTACCCAGAACATAGCACATCAATAACGTAGAAATTTAAGAATACTTTGACACAAATTGTAATAAGAAATACAGTACTAACTTTATAATTAATCGCCTTAGAAAATTTACACTTTAATAGTTCCCACATTAACAACCCCTGTACTTAACGCGCCCATCATCATCATTATCACCCTTTATGAGGAAGGCCATAATTACTCCTGCAGAATAATGATGATGATGACAATGATTGTTGAAAGACATGTGACTAAAAACTTCAGAGTGACAGCCCATCATCCATTCACTCAACTTTACCCAATCATGCCCCACCACCCATTCATTCCCCATTACTCCTTCACTCCCAATCATCTATCTATTCTTTATCTCTCATGACTATAGTTCCTTCCGAGTTACAAGTTAATAGAAAAACAGTAGAATGTTGTTCGGTGATTACTTGTTAACTACTTAATTACACTTAGCTAGTTCACCATACCACTTGAATTGTGTATTTTTAAAAAGATATACAGCTTTAACTAAATTTCTGGTTTGAAGAGGAAACTTGATGATGAAATACCATGAAACACCAATATTATATAGCATTACTATATTTATAGGTTAAATTTAATAATTGGTACAAAATTGGTAGCATTGATGCCAAGTTAGCGATATCCCTCTAGGTCGGCAATTTTTTCTTCTTATTTAATGATATACCGTGATTATAGAGCCATCTTCCACCTACCATACTAGATATCAAGAACATTGAATTAAGACTTTTATTTATCTAGAGGTAAAACAACTGCGGTAATGTAAAACGGCATCACTGTTCAGTAGTTACCACGTAGTCATTACAGGAGGAGGAGCAACAGGTGGAGTGAGGTAGAAGGAAGGTGGACTCCGCTCTGAGGTGGTGTGTGGTGGCAGCCTTGGTAAGTAATCATGGTTTATTGTGTTAATGGTTGATGATATGGATATAGAAAACTCTAGGTGATTTAATTTATATTATATGTATATTTACGACTTGTTGATTCATAGTTGCATGTAGAAGGTTCGTGTTTGATTGATTGCTTGCTTACATTATGGTAGTTATAGAGGAAAGGGAATACCACTCGTAGGTATTATTTCGTTAGTGGGCTTTCAAAAGGCTCACTATTCTTACCTGTATCATCGTGTAGATTGATCAGCCTGGTCATTTTGTGAATCTATTCCCATACATTTCTACCGGTAATTGATGGCAATGATAATGGTACTTTGGTCGTTACATGTGACTACTTATTAAGGTGGACCTCCGCAGCGACCAGGCAGCTCTGCTTCTCTTTTATTCCGTACTCCGTAGGAGTATTATCACCCTGAAGGGAAGGTTGTCAATAATATGTAAGTCAAGTTGAATAATATTTACCCGTATAGGTGAATCACAATAAGGTAGTGAAATATGGCCGCATTGTCACAGCCCTCTCTGCCTGGATAAGCTATAGAAGCAGGACGTGTCTTAATATGGTGTATGTTTGCAGCGGTCTCCACGACAACACAAATACACAGTGAACACTATCACACAATGTGTGATAGTGCAAGTACAAGCTCCAAAGCATATTTTGTTATCTTTGGGATGTACAGTAGTCAATTTTAGTGAGCCATACTATTCATAAAATCATAGTCTAAACATGCTGTATTCTCTCCCCCAGAGTTTGTCTAACTTCACAGAGGAGCTAGATCGTTATGAGATGTTCCGGCGATCAGCATTTCCCAAAGCAGCTTTTAAGAGGGTGAGTATTGTAATAGAAAACTTAGATATAAGGATCATCTAAAGCTATTAGTGGATTTGTTCATATCTTACACTGAATGAAGAACACTTGATGTGCTACTTTCCAGAACTTACCTGGGTGATCTTTTCTATCCAGGTAATGCAGACCAACAAACATTAGGAATTAGAAATGAAAGAACTAATTGTGGATATGAAAGTAACAAAGTATACCATCAACTTTAAATATGTGCCTCACAAATGTAGTGAATGCTTATAGGAAAGGCCGTAATAGGTAGTGAAGGTGAGCAACACAGATGGTTGTGGTACAGTAAGATGTTCTCTCTCGCTCCCCCCCTTCTTGATTTAAATGTACTCCCTTTCTATACTCATTTTTTTCCACCATAGCTTATACCCACCATCTTAATTTGCTCTTTTGCTCTTTCTAATTCTTCCAAGTCCAATACACCAACTTACAAACACTTTTTCTTGAACACTTTACTATTCATAATAATTGCACCCCTGTTTATTCTGATGGCTCTAAATCCCAATATGGCTCTGGTTTTGTCATTCTGTTCCCCTCCCAATACTTCCAGTTTCAATTACCAAGTATGTTCACTGTCCAGTGTTCTTACAACTGAGCTATATGCTATTCTCTTTGCCTTTCCTACTCATCTTCATCCTTTGTAATTTTCACACTCAAAATTCTCTCTTCCTCCTACAGTTTCTCTATACTATTCACCCTTTAGTTTGTGAAATCCAAGAGTGACTATTTCGCCTCTGTCCATAAAAAGTCTGTCTGCTTTTGTTGGGTTCTGAGCCATGCTGGTATTACTGGCAATGAAAGTGTCGACTCACTGGCCCATTCTGCTACTATATTAGGATGCCATCGTTTCACAAATATCTCAACCTATGATTATTTCCATTCTTTTCTATTTAACCATTGGCAATCCTTCTGGTCTGATCTCTCAAATAATAAACTTTGTGCAGTTAAACCATCCGTCTCTCCTTGGTCAGACCCACGTCACAAGAATAGATGGTGGGAGACTGCACTTACACGATTACATATTGGCCCCACTAACCTCACTCTTATCTTATGACACACTCTACACTGACCCTCTATACTTGTAATACCCCTTCTCTGTACCTCACATTCTGCTTTTCTGTCGTTGTTACACTGCTGCATGAGCTACAGCTTTTCCTCACTAACTGTCTATCTTGACCTCCCCGCCTTAATGATATTCTTACAGAATCACCACATTCCCACAACATAATTTCCTTCCTACAACAAATACACATCCTTCATTTGATCTAATCCTTTGACTATAACTAATTACTCTTTTCCTCCACATAATTTGTCTTATCACTTCTGCTAACAAACTAAACATTTAGAAAAGAGAGAGAGGAGTAAAATTGCTTAATGTCATGAACACATGGGTAATGATTCTTCCTTTTCAGCTCTGAATGTGCAGGAGACCGAGGGAGAGACTAGTCCAGTGCAGCCCACCTACGGAAGTCCATCAGAAGAATACAAAGGTGTCCTGGCCAACACATCCCCACCATGAAGCGGCCGCTCTTCAGAATATATATTCTAGTTTCAATTTAAGTGTAATGTTTGTATGAATACCTTGAGGTGCAGGCTGTAAATGTGGGAAAGTTAATGTTTTTCACTTTATATATTATAAAGTGAAAAACATTAACTTTTACAGCCTTTTTAGCTCAAGGTATTCATACAAACATTATACTTAAAATGAAACTAAAATATATATCTAAAGTTTGAGGTCAGTATTTATTTTAATCCCAAAAAAGGTATACGCCCTTACTTTAAGCAGCACTTTGAGTGTAGCTTCGCCGTATATAGGAATTCAGTATTTGTTTTTATTATGAAAAAATACTGTATGGCGAAGCTACGCTCAAAGTGCTGCTTAAACTTAGTATATAGAAGTATACCTTTTTTGGGATTAAAATAAATACTGACCTCAAACTTTAAGTCATACTAACCAAATTTTATTGGTATATAGAAGAGTTTTTATATTTTTGTATTTAATAAATTGCATATTCTAAATAAAGATCTTTTATTGATTTTGCATTCATTCAACGGAACAATACCGAAGCTGCTGCACACACACCAAACGAGTCTCTAGTCAGACTCGAGTAATTTTGCAGGAACCATTCACACTAAGGGACTCGACTGGTTTGGTGTGTCTGCAGCCTTAATCTTCAGTCGAAGAAGAAAAGTTTTTTCAAGACGGTAGATTTTTTTTCTTCAACAGCAAACTCTCCATGTAGTTTTCAGCTCGTAGGATCATCCAGTTTTGTATTCTTGTCCACCATCAGTCTGGAATATGTAAAGCAGCTGTGTAAGAAGATGGTTTTACAAAGACTGAGTGAGTTGATGTGCATAAACTAAGTACCAGACCCCTCACCCTTTCCCCTCTCTTTTAGCTACACAAACTGGAAATTTCCTCTCAACTATGCTTTACCTCCTGGATTATCTTGTGAATCCCTGTTATACGATTCCTCTCTCCAAGAACCCTACTGCCCTTACTTCCATACCTCCTCCAGCCTCTAATAATCCCAGTACTCCTATCCCTACCATTGCCACAACTCTTTGATTTAAAATATATATTCCTGTTCCCATAAAAATTACCTCCGCTGCCTACTTTTTATCGATGTTCTTTCAAATCTGATACACTAACTTACATCTTACGATCCCTTTTTCTTGAACACTTTCTCATTCACTATAGCTAAACCATTCTTTGTCCCCATATTCTACTTTGCAGTTATCTCTTTGCTCTACCATCTGCCCTTTAGCTTAACATAGTGTCATATCACCTTTGATGTCTAGCACTTCCTTTATTTCCATTAACTCCATTCTCACTTCACCACTGCTCACCAACATCCTCTATACCACACCTATACTTGTTTTGTATTATGGTTGCTGGTGAAGTCTCCTGCTCCAACAAAATTTTTTACGTTACTAACAATGCCACACTCGTCATGCGACACATCCATTCCATGCCATCATGCAGCCCAGCCTCTCCACCACTCTTTGTGGCAACCTGCTCTTTGTGGCATTGCTTGCTGCTGTGGTCTAGTGGCTCAGGGTCCCACTTTCAAGCCTCGGCACGGGCTGGTCACTTTTCTTCATTACTACCACCGAGTGGCCTAAGATCACCCACATGCTGCCATAACACCATCCTCGCCGGGACTGCAACGTTATATGCGCGAGGAGCTTCCGCTGGCAGCATGAGCCTATCAATAAGAAGAAACAAGGCGTCACAAAAAATCTAATCTGCCCTACTAATGGGTGGAGGCCAACAATCTAAGGTCTCCCTGAAGCCTACATGGGTAAAAGATAAAAAAAAAAAAATCTAATTCCAACAAACTGTATTTAAAGTTGAGCATTACAGGCTATAATAAAATGTTTATCATGTAAAATTTTTTAAGGCAAAATGCTCTGTACTACACGAATACCACCATACATAAATTAGACTAGATTAGAAGAGATCATAGATTAATTAATATAATAGTTCTGAGTGTATTAAGATTGAGTGAAAGGGCGAGTCTTATAAAGTATTCAAAGTGGGAAGAAAGGTTAGAGTAAATTAAGGTAAAATTTTACATCTTCACCAGAATGCATCTGGATATAGATAACTACTTTTGTATAGATTTTGATCCATTTCGAATGATTTTGACATTCATTTCCGTTGTAAATATAATAAGATATCCTGATTAACCTTAACAAGCCTGGGGACTTGTGGGAATGCGGTGTTCTTGGGTGGGGAAGACTAAATACAATGATTTACGCTCTAAACAAGGCACCAGAATCACTAACACAACCTAACAATGACCTATTGACGAATACACAATGCACTGACGCTCACAAAATCTGGCATGTAGTTAAAAAAAAAAAAATGACGTTTGCACCTCAGCCAACCCCGGATTTCTGGTCATCAAAAACATTTGATATCTTCTAAATCAACATAACAAAACCTAAATTAACCAAACCTTAACCTACATTGACAAATAACAGAACCTTGTTAAAACCAAACAAGACCTTATTCCCGGAGAAGTTCTCTGAAAACATTAAATATCTCACAAACTAAGAATTTGCGACGAAAATGTAATAAAGAAAACCTTCTCTGACAAACACACTTAAACACTATTCCTCTGCATTCATTAAATATTGCACAGTGCTAGAGTATATGAAAGAAAAGGGAGGAAAGATAATGAGTATTAGAACACGCAAGGGAGAGGGAACTATTTTTTTCATTTGTAAGCACGGACAAGCTTCTACACCTAATGCACACTAGCACTCCTAATATAATATAACTCATCACCTTACCCAGCACTACACGCTCGCCTACACACTGTGGCCGAAATCAAATCAGATTAGTACCAATGGCTCCAGTATCAAATGACATGTAACCCTAACACACCCATGCATCCCCTGCCAACGCACACCCATTGTAAATTTCTACATGGTTCTCGAAATAGAATAAATATATATAATACAAACATTAAACGTAAATTTTCCTTCATTACTATTAAAACACGCTAATAATATACTTCAACTTGGCTCTTAACGCAAATAAAGATAGTCAATCATACCACTTACTACGGCCACTTTAAAACTCAAATTCACTTCAACTTACCTGCCACGTCATGAGTCCACTTGCCCTGCTGGATTATACGCAGCACGTGTTGAAGCTCCATGGTATGACTCCGTTGTTCACTGTTGCTGGACCTGAGAACCATCCGGAAGGTGGAGGCGCGGCCGTCTGCGCTGCCTCTACGTTGTTTTAGCCAGTTCGCTGCTAAAGAATGAAAGTCTGGGTCGAAACAGATTCAAACCTACAAACCATCGTTGAATCAGTTCACTACAAAGCAGCAATTTAACTTATTCTATACTAGTCACAAATTCATAATATTACACATCCAGCGTACCACATACTCAAGATGTGGAAATATACTGAAATTAAATTCTGACTTTTAATACAGATTTATGGACACCTGTTGAGTCTCTGCAACTAGCAATCCACTCAGGTAAATACTGAATGAACAGTCGTAAATACGTTATACTATTATCTTGTTATTGCATCAACATCGACATCCAACACCTCGTCCAGGCGTCACTACAGCAACACCCTCGCAACACACCTTCAGAAAGACCGCAAAGCACGCAACAAACATTCAATCACGTGTGTGGGATTACTGCAATGGTTCGAGATTACTTAATGATATGAAAGCTATCAATGATTCGGGATTAACTTATTATATCGGATTAAATCTTTATTCTACAATCCCATAAGAACAGCATCATGTGTTCAGTTCACGCGCTCTGCAATAGGCATAAAACAACATTTGGTGACCTACATACAAAGTTACTAATATTTATGAAACTGCGTTGTTCTAGATGTAGCAAAAGCCGTCATCCCTCACCCCCTTCACGCCTGCAGACGTTTACCGGTGATAATAAGATCATTCTGCTGTCGCAAACTGTTTGAGTGTAATTCGCTGTGAGACACAAGCCACAGTGAAAGGCCGCTGTGGTGAATTCAAACAATCACGTGTGGCCTCCGTGTTTAAACATACTAACCGAGAATGAAGTTATGTTTGTGCTGAACACGTACTAAATCAGGACTATCATGAATGCAGATAGTAAAAAGGAAGGGGTGAAAGAGAGAACGATGTACGTACAATTATGCTATGAACGCGACCGAAAGAAACGGTATCGAAACTGCTGTTCAACTCCGCACTGATATAAGGGTCGTCTGTTACTTGTGTGTGACTGGTGAAAACATAAGACTCTTCACAGAAATACCAACAAAATGTTATTTACATCTTTTATTAAGACGATGGTTCCTGGCCAGCAAGAAATCGAAATTAGAAACGGATCTCGACATAAACCTAAACAAGACAACTATGCAGAGTAATTTATATCGTTGAACAGTCTCCTTAATACTCTGACAAAACTGTAACACAAACCATGCAGGTGACGAAATGTAACGACAGTAACTATGTGGTTTCTATCACTTTCTCATCATCATCTCATAAGATTAATTTACTTCAGATTACATGCTATTTAAAGGATTTTCCACGCCAAATGAAATACTTAAATTGTATTCGTGACTGATTATAAAGCGTGCAGTGGAAAAGGTATGTAAAGCCCTTTGCTCTTTCCCGTACAACAGCAAGGAGGGAAAAAAGTTACCTACCTCGTAAGTGTGGCTGACTTCTTTCTGCACGACACGTTACAGATGGTGGTAGGGGAAGGGGTAGAGGGTAAGAGTAAGGAAGGAGAGTTAGAAGTGACCCTAATTCAATTATTGTTATTTCAGTGAAGAGTTCCAGGGATTTAGATCTGTGTAACAAAAAAAAATCATAAAAATTACCCTTTTTGCCTCCTCCCTCATCCTCCCGTGCTCCCCACCCCCTACCTACCACTACCTCATTGTGACATGGCGTAGAGAGAAAGGCGGGTAGTTAAGACTGTTCTCAATTTCGTACAAAACACATAATTATTTAGATCATCTTTACAGACTCTCCTTTCATTCAATTGACCTTGTATGGAGTACGTCTCCCATATAATCATAGGTTGGTTCCACTCACACAACTTTATCTGACAAGGTGGAGTCTAACGCTGTTTGTCTCATCAACTTAATCAATTTTCCTCCACCCGCGGCCACGCTGTACATTACTTTGTACTTACTCCCATCCCTTTCTCTCCATCTCACTAACGTAAGAGATAACTTTCATTTATTTCACTCGTAAGCTCTGGAGCTCTCTGTCTACTTACATCTTTGAACCTTCCTACGACTTGAATACTTTCATGAAAGAAGTATTAAGACACCTCCAAAACTAAACTGGCCAACACTTTCTTGCTCTTTCTCTGAATTTATTTTTTTGGGACGGCAATGTTAGTTTTCTTTTTCTATTTTTTTTACACTTCAGTGGCCTACCTACCTGTAGAAAAATAATCACCTCTAGGTCGTAGCAGGTGCTTAGGCTTGTGTGACCATTGAGCGTCCAGCCACACCCACTGTCGAGAAATCATCGCCCTCTATCAAGGACATGAACTGGTGTCCTTCCAAGAGCCTGTTAAGAAGAAGAAAAAAAAAAAAAAAAAAGTTAAGAATGAATTAATTATTCATATTATGATGTAACTTTGTTGTTTGAGATTATGTTTTTACATGAAGGCGGCGGCAATGGTGGGCTGGATGGAAATGAGTGATAGATGAAGGCCCATCCTGCAATTAAGCCTCGGACTTTAGGCTGTGTACAGACCGTAGAGTTATATTGAAAATTGGGTTGTGCAATCCTTAGGAAAGTGACGTTATACACAAATAAACCAGAAACCTTTCACCTTTCATGTAACCTCACTTTGATCGCAGTTAGTTTCATGTGTATAAGATTGGGGCAATTTATTTGCTTTATATCAACTGATATTATAAAATTGTTTTATCATAATATTCCATTGAAAAACACCTGCGCTACTTCTTTCTCAACAGTTAATACATGTGTTTCTCAGGTACAGGAGAGACTTCTATTGTCTTGAAAGAAGTACTGAATCATTTATCGTCGGTTACATGAGGTGTGGCATTCCAACAATTGTTTCACTAAAAACAATTGTATGTATAACTCCAAGTAACAAGGAAACAAAATTATTACTTCTGAAACGGCTCTGGAAATCGAGGAGTAAATCCTTGATTTTTTTTTTTTTCCCCGGCAATAGCCGTGTTTTCACACTGATGGCTTTGAAGGGAAATAAAAGCGACTAACAATTTCCAAGAAGATGCATGTTTTTTTTTCAAGGACCAAGGCAACATGATCCTCGTTGTAACTCCTGACAACAAGAACTTGCTGCGCTGGTGATAAAAGTAGTTTGATTTTATAAATAGTGATATTTATATTGTGTTCGTCCTTGAATACCGCACTGCACCCCTGATCGTGTTGCAACCATTTCTGAGCCTCGAACAAAACTTGTATCTAACTATTTTCTTGATCCAAGGACCAAGTGGCTGATAGTGTTGGTAAGCAATTTAAGTTTTCCAGTTAATCTTTCTTTTCATCCACTTTAGGAAGTTATCTGACAAACACGTTATTTAGATTATTTTCATTTATAACAATTCGAGATTTTAAACACCACGACCAGAAGCAAGTCTTTACTCAAATGATGCAATTCTAAGATGATTATTTTGATTCCACCGCCAGTGAGAAAGTACTAAAAAAAATTAACTAATGGATTAATGGACGTAAACGCA
>JAPQNM010000040.1:3551671-3591671 GCA_029783475.1 Metacarcinus magister
GAACCTGATCCCCATCCGTGTTTCATTATACATGGCTGTCCACAATCCACTGCGATACTGGAAATTCCCTTCACACTCACTCTGGCTTTCACTGCATTGCTGACGCGACTCCAGCGGCGATACAAGTGAAACCAGGCAACCCTGTATGCATTATTATCATACAGTGGTCGTATTCCCACGCTCACTGCTTCTCGCTCCGCTGAAGCGTCAAAAACTTAGGTTGTCACCGCCGCATTGAAGTCAATTGGCACCGTTCCCTGATTGTGTGGCGTTAACGAGGCGAAGCAAGAACAAACCGCTATGAAATATCTTGTTGAATGCGAGTAACGAGGACAATGATTACTCAAGCACACTAACCGGACTCACTGTTGTTGTATACACTACACAATGCCCGGCGGCTTGACGAGACGGTGGTGATGGTGGGGGGGGGGATTCATAACCAATTGACACAGTGGCAGGTGGTGTTGCCTTTAATATAGATACCGGTGTTGAATATTGTTAGTCTCTACGCATCACGGTAACGCGTGTCATGTCTCCGTAATGTCCTTCGGTTACAGCTGTACAGGTACTACACGTCACCAGCTCAACACAATGACTAATAAAAATAAAAATATACAAAAACGCTTTAAATATTACTTGCCTCACATTTACTTATACTGTTGTGATTAGAACGAACATACATATTACTGCTGATGCACTGATACTCCAAATTTAATGTTACTAAGCTTAGTCCAAATAAATGTTGAGAACCTCTCCACCACGACCATTAACTACCCAAGCACCGCGCAGGCATTGACGAGGCGGAGGAGATCTCACCTCGGATTTCCCCCGCGGACCTCCTGACGCCGGTGGGCAGGTGTTCCATAGCGGCACGAGGCGTTGAGGTCATTCGCCGGATGACTCACTCACACCTGCATCCGGTTAACAGCTATACCTGCGACTATTATACCTATCATTCACTAGGCCTAATAATGAAGTGTTCGAAAAATATGAATCCGTTGTCGAGTCAGTCGTTGAAATTCAGGTCGACAAAACCTACTAAACTAATATTTTAAGGTGAACTCATAAGCAGTACCAAGTAACTCCTATTATTGATTTAGGTTTGCCATATACAGCCTGGCTTGGGGTCGGCTGTAGGTAATTACGCAGTATCGACAACAAGCCCGCTAAGGCAGCCGCGACCCACCACACCCGGCCGTAGGTAAACAGACTCACTGACCCTCTCACCGTCTAAGGTTGGTTCACTCTATTAAACTGACCTACTGAAGACAACCTGATCTACGTGTACTGCCTTTGTAGCTTACCTGTTACAATTGGCCGCCGGACTTGCCATATTGGACGAACAAATGGGTCACACGTCCATAAACTCAACCACACGTGTGCTATCTAGCTTCTTCCTCGCTGCCCGGACCTGCCAATCAACTAGAAAACGGTGACGTATCCAGTGACGTCAAACAGCGGGAAATATGAAGCAACACCAGAGTTTCGGGTGAGTGCGTGCGTGCTACCTGCAGCGTCCTCAAAGGATGTTTAATTAAAATGTTCGCTGTGCACACTACACATCACAGGCGGATCTCTGGTATAGGAAACTATGTCATCACTTCAAAAAAAATTTTGCAAATGTTAATTAATGCATAAACTTGCGCCGCAGTATAATGAAACCAATTATCACTACCTAACCTCTTATTTGGCTCATCAAACACAACCAATACTTTTCTAAATAACCTTCTTCCATTCTTGTCCTTTGCCCAGTGGTCTGTCTTGATCATGTTGAATGACGGAAGTATTAAAGCCGACCTTATTTCTTACACTCTACTTCATCGTCCACTTTCTCCTCACACGTGCCCACGTTATCTTTTTTTTTACACTGATAAAAACACTCATTCAAGCACCAGGTTAAAATTGTAAAATGATTATTCTCCATGAAAATAAAAGTCTTGAATGCCATTATAAATAGTTCAACATTGCAATCTGTATCAGTTTGGATCCATCAACTCGACCAGACGGACGCAGCAGAGTAAAAGTAAAATCACACTAATTAAAACTATTATGGTTTCACTTGGCCGCCGAATAATCACTATGGCAAGGTGATGCTTCGGCGCATCACAACCATCATCACAACACGCTGCCTCGCCACCATCCGTCACGACCACAACATTCCCTGCAGAGTAGTTTGCGGAGGAACGTTCTCTTTTAAACCTTCTTACGTATTACTTAAAGTTAACGAAAGGTATAAAAGTTGTCTGTGGTCATTAGACGCCGCGAAGGGTAGACTGCCATAACACAACCACCAGCATCACCTTCACTAGTGTTCGTGGTCTTGGTGATCGTGGTTGTGGCTGTGGTTGTGGTTGTGGCTGTGGCTGTGACTGTGACCGTGGTGACTGTGGTCGTGGTGATCGTGATCGTGAAAACCCTCAGTAATGGCGGCCACAGTCGTCGTTGAAGGAGAGTGGACAGGGCCATGACTGTGGCTGTGACCATGGCCATTTCCGTGGCCATGACTGTGCCCGCCAAAGGCCTCGAGGGAAGCCATGGCACCAAAGCCCAACAGCATGAAGAGGAACTTGAGGAGCCGCCCACCAGGCCTCCCACGCTCCCGCTCCAACACCTGATGGAGATGGTTCATTAGTTTTAGGTAAAACTCAAAATTTGGGGCGACACCCCCAAACGCGACAACAATACAAAGCAAAGCCAAGAAAACACTCATGATCGACCAGCATATGATGTGTCATAGGAGCTGGCCGATGCCTTACCTCAAAGAAAGTAACGTAGAGGATGGTGCCTCCTGCCAGGCCCTGCAGGATTGTCACCGTCAAGAGGTGGCTGCTCGTGTCAGTCGCAAGATTCTCCGTCACAAGAATCCCAAACGCCACCCCCAAGGGAGATACCAAGGCGAAGACCACCATGTAGATGACCATAAGGCCCGCCGACGTGCCGCTCGCTAGGAGCTCCAGCCCCATGCAGAAGGCAATGACGAACTTGTGAGCCGATATTGCGCCCAAGAGATACCAAACGTCTACCGCTTTCTCCTGTAGCCCTACTGCCAGTCCCTGTGAGGGTGGAAGAAGCAGTTGTGTAATGAATATGTAATACGAAGAGTTTCATTTTGGTGTTCGTCCTTACATTGAAGAACTTGTAGCAGCAGCACTAGTAATAGTAGTAGAGGTAGAAGTAGTATAGCAGAAGCAGAAGCAATAGTAGTAGTAGTAGAAGTAGTAACAGATAGACAAAGAAGCTTACCTCAAATACGGAATGAAAGGAGAGGGCAAGAATGACCAGTAGAGAGCGCAGGTTGGATGCGATATTCTTGCTACCCAGCCGACTGATGGCCAGGTGGGAATGGCCATGGCCGTGGCCTTGGCCGTGCCCGCCGTCCTGCTGTACCTGCTTCTCCACGCGCTGATCCACCTCGGGCACCACCCTCCCGTTGGTCGAGGGTGAACGAGATAGATTCTACGAGAAGAATACAAGCTTTATCAGACACCTGTTCGAAAACAACTTTCTACATGAAGCAAATTTCCTTTGAATATAAATGCTTCTAAGCAATTTAACGTGCACATCAAAATGAACTTCAGATATGTGTCAGTTATTAGGTAGTTTTCCTCACCTGAGAGGAGGAAATAATGGATTCCTTAAGTGATGGGTTCCAGGCGGTAGCGTCCAGATCTCCAGCGAAGACTGGGTTGTCCACCCCCACCTCCGCCCATTGTGACTTGGGCCCCAACACCTTCGCCGCCCCAACGTTCACAGAGTACACAGAACACCGGTTGGAGTTCTGCCAAGAAAGAAGAAACAAATCAAGGTCAAAAATAAAGAGGTACATAAAAGGTTAAGCAAAAGTCACGAGGAGTGAAAGATAAATAATGTATAAGCCAGAGTGACGCATGCATTGAAGATGTGGCGAGTGTTAGCCATGCAGTATGCGTGTATATATTAGGAAAACTTCCACTCCGACGCAATACAAGAGTACAACACATCTATTCTATTTTGTAATAGAAATTCAACACAAACATTAATCACAGAGAAAAGTAATGCGCAAAACACGAAGATATAAATTAAGACTAAAAACATTACACACAACTCTTATTCACTAAAAAGTAAGTAAAATCATACCCTTATGGAATGTAATAAACTTAACCAAAATTTTAGAAAATAAAATGAAATAAAAAAGAACCCGCTTCCCCCGTCGCTGAAAGCCCCCCAAGGCGGTGCACACCTGAGAACACTTACCTGGTTCTCATCCTCGACCACTTCCCTCGTGGCTGTTCCGGGGTTGGTGGTGGGGTTCACGCGGTTATTATTATTGTTATTATAATGGTGGTTTGGGGTCGATGAATTCTCTTCCTCTATTGCAGCAGCGAGTTTCGTGATCTTCTTCTCCAGTCGAGTGTCCCGCTTAAAGAAAATCTGTCAAAAGTAGACAAGGAATAGTAAATTAATGAGCAAGTTCATCCAAAGAGTAAAATGGAAACAGAAAATCAAGTATTAAATGAGATGTTCAATGACGCAGTTTCATTTTATCTTTTACTAAGGCACCTGAGTTTCAAGGAAGCATTTGCATAGCTAACACCTATTTCTTTTTAAATATGAATTGCATGACTTGCGAAAAATGTAGTGTTTTTTTTTTTTTCTCTCTCTCTCTCTCTCTCTCTCTCTCTCTCTCTCTCTCTCTCTCTCTCTCTCTCTCTCTCTCTCTCTCTCTCTCTCTCTCTCTCTTTCTTTTCCTACTTTCTCCTCTTTTTCTACTTTCTCCAAGCACACTTTTTTTATAATGTCAAACGCAGATTTACCCGAACTAATATCAGTCCGTTATTACAGTTTGTTTATTTATAATTTCCTTAAGAAAATATTACAGCCCGTTCTTAAGATTTTATGGTTTCCTTAAGAGAAGATGTATTTGCTCTAGGTGTATTTGTGACGTCAAGGTTGGATACGGTTCTCCACGCCACGTTTAAGTCACGGTCAATATTCGTGTACAGAGGAGTTTTATAGTGAAAGTGTATGCATGTGTGTGTGAGGGTGTGTGCGTGTTTATATGGGTACAATGCGTGTGTTCTTACGTGGTTTCATATTAACAGGATGGAGTCGAAGCGCGAGATGTCCATTTCATTACATCATCATAATCATCATCATCATACTTATTTAATTTTATCTATACTTTCTCCATAACATAACCTCTCTTTGTAATGAATCTACAAGTCATTACCTCTAGTGTGTGGCGTGTGTATACTCTTTAGCGCCATTACCACACACCATCCCGCTGCAACAATGAGAAACTATGTCACTGGCCGGAACTGATGCGAGGCTGGCGGCGAAGGAACGGCGTAGGAGAGGAGAGAGAGAAAGAGAGAGAGAGAGAGAGAGAGAGAGAGAGAGAGAGAGAGAGAGAGAGAGAGAGAGAGAGAGAGAGAGAGCAAAGAGAGAGAGAGAGAGAGCAAAGAGAGAGAGAGAGCAAAGAGAGAGAACAAATAGACACAACAGAAACCAACACAAGAGCAATCAATCATCCAGGCGAACAAACAATGAAAACACGGATCCTGTTGGCATCAAGATCAAGCAAAGTAACTAGTACCGCAAGTAGTATATTCTAATCACGTACGTACGAACATGTGCATTCCAGACACCATCCCCTCGTAGGTCAACTCTCCCCGGCCATGCTAAACGACCGACCACAACTTTGCTTCGTCACTGTAAAATCCCAGGGAATCCCATCGCGCGCGTCCTACCGGGTATCTAAAGGCATCTCAACCCTTTAACTTTATTGTAGTATATTCAGATTTCTACAGGAGCTATCGATAATGCCATGGAAACAATTGTTCTCTCTCTCTCTCTCTCTCTCTCTCTCTCTCTCTCTCTCTCTCTCTCTCTCTCTCTCTCTCTCTCTCTCTCTCTCTCTCTCTCTCTCTCTCTCTCTCTGTGTATCCAAACCTATAAATAATCGTCTCACAAACCGTACAAGTGAGAAACAAATGGCAAAATGGATCTATGTAAATATTGGAATAAGGAAATAAAGAGGGTGGAGGAGGAGTAAGAGGAAGAGGAAGAGGAGGAGGAAGAGGAGGAGGAAGAGGAGGAGGAGGAGGAAGAGGAGGAGGAAGAGGAGGAGGAGGAGGAGGAAAAGCCAAAGCGGTGACGAGGCTTTGAAGGATGAGGACGGTGAGAGAGAGAGAGAGAGAGAGAGAGAGAGAGAGAGAGAGAGAGAGAGAGAGAGAGAGAGAGAGAGAGAGAGAGAGAGAGAGAGAGAGAGAGAGAGAGAGAGAGAGAGAGAGAGAGAGAGAGAGAGAAGAGAGAGAGAGAGAGAGAGAGAGAGAGAGAGAGAGAGAGAGAGAGAGAGAGAGAGAGAGAGAGAGAGAGAGAGAGAGAGAGAGAGAGAGAGAGAGAGAGAGGGACTGGACATGGATACTGGTGAGGACATACAGGGTTAGAGTTATAGAGGTGAAGGGAGGGGGGAGGGTGGAAGGGTGGAAGGGGGAAAGAAGGCATAGTGACAGCAACAGCATTCCAATCCCTCCCACCATTCCTCCTTCCCTCCAGTCTTGAATCCTTGACCTTCAGCTTTTTTTTCGAGTCCGCTTTTTTTCGAGTGGAGAGGAGGCAGAAAAGGACTAGACACGCAAGCAAATGCGGAAACGGTTTCAATAAGTGGAAAATGCATTGAAACTACACTTATGAATACTCTCTCTCTCTCTCTCTCTCTCTCTCTCTCTCTCTCTCTCTCTCTCTCTCTCTCTCTCTCTCTCGGTATATATGACTCACCAGGTACACGTGCCTCAGGATGGGCGTGTCCGGTACCTCTAATGTATGTGTGTGTGTGTGTGTGTGTGTGTGTGTGTGTGTGTGTGTGTGTGTGTGTGTGTGTGTGTGTGTGTGTGTGTGTGTGTGTAGAAATGTCTGAATAATATGAAAACAACCAGGAAAAAGTGATCGCGTCAACTTTTTTTTTACGCCGTACGTAACTTTGAGAATCTGATAACCCGTCGTGTTAGTGTCAGGCTTTCCTCAAACACGCCCTAAATAATTGAACTGGTATGGTAATTACATCCCATCGAGGGCGTCGGGTCCGTCAGGGTTGTTTATTCATTACTATTTTTTTTTTTAAAGATAGTTAGTTAGAGGAAGGAATGCTTTTTACGTGTTAAAAATAATATCACGAGAATTTGTAAGAAGTGTAAGAAGTGTTATAGTGCATTACGATTAGAGGCAAAGATACGTTACTTATTCATGAAGGACAAAAGCTTTCACAACCTGATTCCTACTTCCATGATGATTGGCGTAACAGTTTTAAAGTGTAATAAGAAAAAAAAGTTGATCCTAGTTAGCTTGTTTCCTTCCTGTCGCAGCCTCAACACCGCATTCAATTAAACAAGATCTTATTTGAAATGAAGTCTACGTTTAGTTTCTATGCGACAGTGTGTCCGGAATGGTTCAATACAGTACTATGGTTCAATACAGTACTCCTACCACTACCTGGTTTCACCCTAGACGAGGTAAGCCTTGTAAGTAGACATGCAATCATCACACACCCTACTTTGACGTGAACGAAGCTTACTATATCTAGGGGAGAGTGAGGGATAATGAAGCCGAGCACGCAATCTACGAATAGAAAGGAATTACCTAACTACAGTAGCCTATACCTTAAATACCTTAGTATATATTCTTTGCTGCATAACGTTGATAAACACCACAATCTGATCCTAAATGCCTCAATAGGTTTATATGATTTAATAGACCCTCTTCCTCCTCCTCCCGTTACCTCTTCCTTTTATATTCAAACCAACAGTAGCCTATTACCTTGTGCATAAACTCCTCGACGAAGTAGATGAGGAAAAACCCAGCGCAGATCACCACCTCAGTCAGCGGGTACGTGATTTCCGGGGCGGCGGCGGCGAACCCTTCCCTGGTCTCCGGCAGCATGTGGGTGAATACTGTGGCTAGCAGCACTCCGCCGCCGAAACACAGGAGGCAGGACACTACTCTGTCCCGCTTCTTGCTCCCCTTCGCCAGTACCTTCCTCAAACGGAGTGGCAACAGTCCAAAGAAGAGGGAGAATACCCCCAGCAAAGTGAGGGCAATTATCTTGATAGAAAGGAGCTCCATGGTGGGCGTGGGTACGGAAGAACGTGGGTTTGGTGAAGGAGAAAGGTTCAATGTAACTTCCGTAGGAGCCTCAAGGTATCACAGTTCTTGTTTATAAGTTACCTGGAGCAATAATACATTTACACTCGCATCCACACGTTACATCCCGACAGCACGATAGATTAATAAATAGAATAAATAAATAAACCAGACACGGAGTAGATCATTACAAAGGTTACCGCTGCCATTCACATGTCATGCCCCAAGGTATCCGTACTTCCTGCCTCGGAACCTACCCCACCGCTGCCCAAACCACCCCACGACCAGCGTTGCACAGCTTTCAACTTCCACAATTTACTATGTGTGACTTGCAGTATGACACTTTATTGTTCTTGTGAGGTAGCATGAGACATCACAACTAGGCCCCTCGAGATTATTACTGCACGAGAAATTGATTGTAGCCACTGTGATGGTGGTTGTTCCAGGGTACATTTACCCGGCGTTTAGTTTAATGACCGCCTCTCCTCTACTGTTCTCGCTCTTCCCAACGTATCACACTCCTCTGGGAACCACTACTTTGAAATAGTTGCATGTGGTTTTCATGCATAGAGCTTTTTTTTCTGTTCACACCAAAGTATCGCTAAATAACAACCTAATTTGAAATACCTGTTCTTGAAATACATACGCTTACCATTCGTCACTTTCTTCGCTTTGTAAAGTTCTCAGTGATACTTCAAACTGCATTTAATGTGTGTATTTATCAAACACACACGAGCTACACACGAGTCACACCCACACACGCATCCACCCGCTGCGGCAACACGACTGACGTTTGCGATTTCAGATGAGCCAGCAAAGCGGCTCACCACTGCTGGGACTTTCGAGGTCGAACAGACGGGGGTCACACACTACAGTTGCCGCTTCTCGCCACAACTCACTTTGTTTCGACTCATCATCCTCATAGGGTTTGTTTGTTTGACTAATGGGTAGTTTTATCTTGAAGTTCGGTTGTAGTTATGAACTTTGTACAATAATGAGTCATAGCACCTCCAGTAACGAGTAAAGTAATTGTTAGTGTACGGGCCATATATGCTATCCAGAAACCCTTAACCTTATTTCACTACGGGATCAAATATTTCCTAGTATGAATTTCTTGTTAATGTTGTTTGGGTCGCTGCTTGTTACACAGGGGAGGCTCGCACCTGCTAGTGCATGACTTCACATACGCAGTACAGTATGGCATATATATATATATATATATATATATATATATATATATATATATATATATATATATATATATATATATATATATAAAATTTTTATCATATTTTTCCATCTAAGGCGACATATAAAAGTTGCCCTAAGAATCAAACCTCATGACCTCTAGTGGCCTTGGTTACATTAAAAGGATACTGGCTAAGGGACAACAAAAAAAGTAAAAAAAACTATAAAAAATTCTGGGATTATTGTAAAAAGAATCGCCTGCGTATTGAGAGAGGAAGGAAAACAAAGGTGTAGGGGATGATGATGATGATGAACAAGGCATTAATGGATTTCCTACTACTCCTTAGGGTGGAATTCCGCGTCCTGATCCATTTCCAGGAAACCACTTATTAGAACACAATCGAGGTTTCTTCAGCCATTTATGCTTCACATATGCAACCACAGCATGTCTAGCTGACAACAAGGATTTATATCAAGGAAAGGGCAACAGGTGGTTCGTAATGGCTGATTAGACTTTAAAAATCTTAAACCAGATTTATACCAACGACTGTTACACCAGGTGTTGCTTCTCATCAGTATTACCTCCTCCTTCAACACACACACACGCACACACACACACACACACACACACACACACGCACACACACACACACACACACACACATGAATGGGGATAAATGGGTTCAGCCAGAAAATGCCACTGCCCGTAATATACCTTAGAGGTGCAGAATAGATAAACTTATCCATCCATATCCCCAGCTAACGCGTTTCAGCTTTGGAGAACCATTACTACCACCTTTTCCTCTACATCTTGTCTTTTCATGGAGAGAATACAGAGGG
Source organism: Metacarcinus magister (assembly GCA_029783475.1). Taxonomy (NCBI): domain Eukaryota; kingdom Metazoa; phylum Arthropoda; class Malacostraca; order Decapoda; family Cancridae; genus Metacarcinus; species Metacarcinus magister. The sequence continues at coordinate 3,561,818 of JAPQNM010000040.1, forward strand.
GGTCCCCAGACACCTCGCTCCATCCTTTTGGTTGGCTTTTATGACCCACAGAGAATACAGTGGTAGTGTTCTCGCAGCCCCCACCGCAAGGATTAATAAATAAATAAAGTATTAGAGGGATGGCCTATACAGCCACCACATCCACAGAAGACTGGTATGAATCATCCCAAAAAGAGGCCTTACAAATATACATATAAATACCTTTACCACAAATTAATTCATACTCAATGTCAGTCATCATTCACTCATCAAAATGTCAATTATTCTCAACAGCCTCATTCCTGCTTGTTGAACAGAGACTTGAACTTGAAAGAAAACCAATCCATTACTGTACATCCACTTGGTTATGGAATGAAACTCTGGACCTCTCAGATGCAAAGGAAGTGTTCCAAAGCCACTAATTACTGTTGTACCAGGTTGTTAACACTATAATAAATAATGTAACAGCAAATACATAACATTTATTGATTCCGCTGAGTACATAACCCTTTTTCACTGACCTAATCCAGGCACTAAGCTACAAAAAAAAATAATAAGCAGTGTAAGGAGTAGATGAACAAAGGTCAATTGAAGCGACATATCTTGAAAAGTCTCCTTTAAAATTAATTATAATTCCAACTTTCTTCTTTCTGCTGTGAAGTAGATTGTGACAGCTAAGACTTCATCACTTCTGTCCGAGACTCATTGTAAAAGAGGAATGTTATGAAGTCACTGGCAGCCTCCAAGCATTGATCCTGTTGTGATGGAAAATAAAGATATATGTGTACCATTCAACTAGCCATAATAGCAGCTGACCACTTCATAACAAAAATGGATGAGGAGCTTTGATCACACGAAGCTATTTTCTTGGACTAACAATAAATAAACAAATAAATCAATAAAGAGATGAATGAATTAATCTACCTATCTATACCTGCCTTATATCTCCCTTTAAAGTGGGTAGCCATAAAAAAGACATTTAGGGTGTAGGGAAACTTTACTCTTCCCTCCCCCTTCTGCACCCTGTTTTTTCAATAATAGAATACATGAATAAATCAATACAAATTCATAACACCTTACTTTGATTAGAGATGATGGTAGAGGAGGAGCAAGATGGCACCAGTTCTGTAGTTGGTCCATAGTCTTGGTGGGATGAGCAGCATCAACGCTTGTGTTGCCTACTCCACCCAACTGACACGCTGACGAAACAATGCTAGGTAACTCAAGTACAATAATAACTGGTTCTGTTAAAACACATATCCAGGCAAGGAATTAGATGAAATACCCTGATTTAACAGAATAAATAAAATATACATAGTAAGCTGGTTAACACTGATGAATTATATTAGTATGCATGGTCATAGTGTGTTTATATTTAATGTGATCATCTAGATGTTGGAAATACAGTTTTGCCTGCTGAGAAAATGTACTTCAGAATGTTCCTTCCATGCCACTACTGAAACACCTCAAACTCTCCTATGGAATACCTCTCTCGGGTTCCTGAGTTGTGTTGTGTAGAGGAGCAGCACTGCCACCCTGCTGATCACACTCACACTCCAGAAGGTCGTGGGTGAGGCAAGCTGTGTCCCAGTGAAAAGTGAACAAGTCCTGGGGAGAAGGTCATAATTTGGTCCACGAAAGTCTCACAGTTTTTTTTAACAAGATCTTTGTAAAATTTTATCTGCACATAACCAGAAAACAAATCCATACAAACTGTTGAACTCCACATCCTGTTTTCAATGATTTATAGAAAAATCTTAATCTCATCAAGGGTACACACTTACCTTGCTACACAAACTGTATTCAAGTTGGATTTCCCCCTTAATTCTAAGTCCCAAACTGATCAGGTGGAAGTGGAATTTTCAGTTAATATATGAATTTGTATCTTCAATTGTCACTGAGACATGAGGATTTAAAGAATATATCTGTATTTCCTGCATGTTATGAATGACAGAAAAAAAGGATGATGGCACAGAATTAAAAAGTCCTCCCCTGGGAACTTAATTCTCATAAAGCATGACGGAAGCAGAATTGAAATATTTTACAATATAATAACATTGCAGCAAGCTGTATTTTCACAAAGTCCACATGTTAAGCATACATCTATAATGAAACATACAGGACTTAACACAATAAAGAGCACATATATATCTTACTCTGATTTTTTTTTATATGCATGGGTAATAACTACTTATGCCTTATTCTAATTTTCTAGTTGTTTCTAACCTTAAGTTCCTCTGTGGAAAAGTGGACACGCTCAGAATCCCTGGCATCCACCACTGCCCCGCTCAAGCCCTGCTTGCGAACCTGACGCTGGTACATCTTCTCATCCAGAGTTCCAGCCACCAACAACCTGAATGTAGTATTGAGGAAACAGGAGAATAATAACAGTGACATTGGCGATGTTATGTAACTTTGATAGATACTAAATAGATACTAAAGGGAGCTATAAATTTAAATCTTATAATAATACCAGGTAGAGGTAATGGCTTTTCATTAAATGTCAGCTGAAAAATTAGAATGACAAAACATGAATTTATGTTACAGAAAATCATAAGTGCCAAACAGTGCAGCAAGTGCTCAACACACCTATAGATATGGACCTTCCTCTGTTGGCCGTCCCTCCACACACGAGCCATTGCCTGGAGGTCTGTGGCAGGATTCCAGTCAATGTCATACAGAAGGATCCGTGATGCCCCCACCAGGTTGAGGCCAACACCTCCTGCCTTGGCACTCAGCAGGAACACAACTATGAATCAAAAGTTTTTAAGTAGCTATTAATTCACTGAACAAAGTACATATCATTGTTATATTAGCACAACATACTCAGTGAACTCTCATGTAAGGTGTTCGGTGAGTGAGTAGATACAACAGAAGGTGGTGGATGCCTTTGACATAGTGTGCAATAGGAGGAAGTTGAAAGTAAATGTCATCAAGAGCGGGGTGATGTATTTTAAAAGGACTAAAGAGGAGGTGGCTGATTTTAGACGAGGCATCAAAGGTATAGATAGATAGAAAGTTCAAGTGGCTATGAAACCCATAATTGATGGAAATATTTCTAAATTATAAGACAACATATGAAGCTGTGATATAGAAAAATAATGTCAAATATACAGTTGCAGTCATAGACTCACAGTCTTTGGAGTGTTTGCTGTTGAAGGAGTCCACCAACTGTTGTCTCTTGGAGGATGGTGTGGATCCATCAAGCCTGAGGTAAGGATAGCTGTAGCGAGTACACAGGGCACCCAACATGTCCAGTGTTGTAGTGTAATTGGACACCAGCACAATCTTCTCCTGCTTTGCCTCCCACAATGCCCAAAGCATACACGACACCACAGCCAGCTTACCGCTGTCCTGTGGAAACCAAACAGATCCACCTCATACCCACCATCTACAATTTCCATTCCTTACACTTTCATCTGAGTAAGTATACAAAGTCAGTCATGATCATACTCAAGAGCGGGTTTATGTGTATAACTATATGAAGTAAAATGGCATATGAGTCCCATCTCCTGTGCTAAAAAGCTTAAAATATCACTATTGTAGCTCCCATGTGATGTGATGTAAGAACTTTGAAATAACATGCTCGTGGTCTGTCCTGCACTGAAGCTCAGTATATATATACTGGATACAATGGGAGCCTCAGTCAATAACAAGGAACATCATTTATACTTTACGGTCACATAACAAATCAAAGGAAAAAAGTCATGCTATAAACAAAAATGCAAAGGATAATTTCAAGGAGTGGTAAGCTAACTGTATTCCTGAGGTGTCTTGATACTTCTTGATGAAATACATCAAGTTGAATGAAAGTGGAAAAAAGTTTAAGTTTGACTATCATTCAGTTAATCAGTGTAAGGAATGAAACAGTGAAGCCTCTAACTTATCAGTGTCAAAAACCAAGGATGCTTAAAACTCATGGTTACTAAGTTGACAGCTTAATGAAAAGTAAAGCAAATGAAACAACACACTAGTGGTACAAAACAACATGTTCCTCACAGCTTCATCATATACTCCTGCCTGGAGGTGTGAAGGCATGAATGTAGCAATCTCTTGTATCAATTCACTTTTATTCCCAGTATCCCCATCACGAAGGGACAAAAGAGCTGGATGGTTGCATAGTTTTCTCAGTGCTAGGATGGCAGAAAGATGGTCTCCTGGTTCTAAATTAGTGAAACATCTGCGCAGACTGCGGCACCCAACCACCTCAGAGTACAAAGCTTGCTGGGTCTCTGACGGCTGACACAGAACCACATACTCTGTCTTTGGAGGAAGATACCTAGAAAAACAGAACATTATAATAATAACCTAATTCCAGTATGATCATTCTATTCTCTCTAAAGGATTCACTAACAGTCAAAAAGCCAATCATAATGAAGATGATGATTTAATCTAATCTTATTTGATTGACTCTGATGACCGTTCTTTGAAATTTCCTCTAGGGAGTGACAACGACAGAATATTTTTCATTGGTTTCTCTCATTAGGCTTAAAAAATCAAAATGCCAAGGTGACTCCCCACTACACTCAACCTAACATCCATTCAGTCTATTACAGTATATTTTCAAAACTACAATAAATTCAAAACATACACAATACACACAGTACATAATCACTTTTTCATTTCTCATTCATTAAGTGTGATGTGTTATGCAATGAGGACTTTAGATTTACCTGTTGATAATGTCTTGAGTGCGACGCAGGATGAAGAGTGAGGTGATCCTGTTGAGCTGGGAGGCACGACTTGTTCCTTGAGGCAGTAAATTACACACAGGTATTTAGCATTATTTAGTCACATAAAAGTCCACTGAAAAATCTCTCCATATATACTTCCTTACTAAAACTTCCTGCCATCATCATTAGTGATTTACATATTTAGATCAAGCCAATCTGCCACTTTAAGATAACATACTGAATTGTTACAAAACCACATTATAAAAACATGCTGATTCAGAACATGATGGGTGATGAATGGTTCAGTCTTACCAAGTTCCTTCTCAGTGAGTGGAGTGTTGGGCTGCTGGGAGGCCACTATTGGATCCTCGTAAATGTGACGGAAGCTGGATTGTGTTCCCAGCACGCCCGGGTTGACAAAATCCACTAATGCATGTAATTCCTGGCATGGTTGGAGATGAAGAGAAGCGTGAGAAGGAAAATAGAGTTAGAGTGATGAGTAGAAAGTAGCAGAAAACATGTTAGTTTGTAATAAAAGACAGTGAGGCATATACATATATATGTACATCTGGCTCACCATACATAGAAAGACCTCTATATATCTATCTATATACTCTTTTGGTCTGCAGTGGGGCTGCAAGAATACTGTCATCGTGTTCCATGCGGATTGTAAAAGGTGACAAAAAGGAACAGAGTAAGGGGTCTGGGACGCCCCTCCTCTGTATTGTCTCCTATGAAAAGACAAAGTGCAAAAGGGAACCCTAAATGCCTTGTCTTGGCTACCATCATTAAGAGTGATATAAGTCAGGTATATAGATAGATAGATATACATTTAAATGGTGGTAGCTAAGGCAAGATAATTGGTTTCAGGGAAATATTACTATCCCTTCTTCCTCTGCATCCTGTCTTTTTGGGAGGGAGAATACAGAGAAAGGGCTCCCCAGACCCCTCGCTCCATCCCTATTGGTTGCCTTTTTTACAATAATCAGGGAATATGATTGCTGCCTCCACCACATGGCTTATAAAAATATATATATATATATATATATATATATATATATATATATATCATATATATATTATATATATATATAAACATGAAATAAATATATCAATACAATCATAAATGTATAAGATTTGTAATTTTTAAAAATTGGCATGGACTTGACAACAGTACCTTTTGCACTGCATGAAAAGAAGAAAACAGTTTCATGATGTGAAAGAAAATAAAGTTTTTAATTGTTTCTACTTACCTGCAAGTCATTCTGTAAGGGAGTGCCAGTCACAAGGATCCGCTTCTTGCATGACAGTGAGGCAAGCAGGTGTGTGGTCTTGATGGCTGGGTTCTTGAGGCGGTGAGCCTCATCACATACAAGCAAATCAAAACCCAGCTTCTCAATCACCTCAAAGTTACGGAGGAGCATCTCGTAGGATATGATCATTACTGGTGTGAGTTGCTGGGAGGCATACTGCTCTACCTGGAACAAAAATACAGTCCTTAGATAAATCCTCATCATTCTTCCCATGTGTGGAGCAGCCTGCAAGGGATGGCCAGGGCAAGACTGCACTTTGTTCAAATAAAACCTTTCTGTCATGCAGCCTCACATCCCTTACAACTAATTTCCTTACATATTCTCTACCTCTTCCTATTAGATATAAAGAAGATAAATCATCACGATTTATCCCTTTTCTTTTTTGCTCTTTCACACTTTCTATCAAACCATTCTTTTCTTTTACTTTATGAAATGGAACATATTCTCTGACTCCTTCTTAGTATATCATCAGGAAAGTTTTTTGTTTCTCTTGCACTTCCTTGAAATCCTTAATTTCTGTCCAGTCAGTTTCTTTGAAAAACTTCTTCAATGCAGTATAGTTTGCTTTTGCATAATTCCTCCTGTTATTTTTTATATGATTCCTTCTGCTCATCTTCCATATCTCTCCTTAATTCAATTTCTAGGATCACATGGGCACTCTTACATACATACAAAAATATGGAGAAACACCAAGAATTAGTTTCCCACCTTGTTCTGCTGATCCACAATAAAAACACGAAGACGCTCCTTCCCCAGCCACTTTTTGAATTCCTTGTTCCAGTTGGCAGTAAGACTGGAAGGTGTCACCACTAACACCTTCCTAACCAATGCACGTCTGCCATACGGGCCCTGATTCAACACAACAGAAAGAAGCTGTATAACATAAAAATGACACACTTTATTTATACATACACACATATATATATATATATATATATATATATATATATATATATATATATATATATATATATATATATATATATATATATATATAAACCTCTCACTCAACTTGGTTGGTGGAGGCACCAGTAATACATGGAGTACTTTTGAGACATATAGTAGATCACAGAGAACAGTGTACAAAATGTGAAGCTGAACAGCTAGAGTAAAGAAATGCAGCGAATACATTTTCTGGAGACAAATGAAAGAGTGTAGGATGTAGAGGGACATACTAATTGGGGACTCTTTATATATGACCACTCATTAGAGGGAGGTTTCAGAGGGGAAAGATTATTAAAAAATATAAAAAAAAACTGACCTGTTTGAGTAGAGTCCAAATCAAAGTAATACATTGAAGAGTCTTTCCAAGTCCCATCTCATCAGCCAAGATGGCACCATATCCACTGTCAAGGCGAAAGCCCAACACACACTCGTACAGGAACACAACACCTTCCTGCTGGTGAGGACGCAGCTGGCTGGCGAGGTGAGGGTCCACCACCACATCCACCACTGGGGCGTTGGCATTGTTGTGGTGCCACTACACATGGGAAGAAATATTCAGTTCTGAAAAGCTTGAGGAACCTTTTCAGTTCTTTAATTTCAACACCTTTCTTCTTAAGCAAGTGTAAGACTTAAAAGATTACTAATATATTGAGTGTCTTAATAGTCTATGAAAGCCACGCACTATAGTTTATGTTCTATCAACTTTACATGCTACATTATATTATAGAAAGTTAGTTGAAAAAGCTTCTCCAGTTGATTTGAGACAAGTCTTAAAAATCATGATATACATTTCTTTATGATTTTATATATGTATATGCAAATGTAGTTCAAGTTTATCCAATATGCATTCTAATAAAATTCTGATTAGTAAACCAAAGCTCCTTGTTTTACTATTCTGAATCTTTATTTACTTCCTCTTCTCTAGGTATGAAAAACCTTAATATACCAATCAGAAAGGAGTCTTCTCTCAGAAGTATACATTTTAGAGATCAAACTCAGGACTGTGTATCTGTGAGGATGACATAACACTCCAGCTGCTCATCTAAGGTGACGTGACCAAGAGATAGTTGGCTGAATTGGCTTAGGCAACTAAGTCATTACACTTCTATACTAGTTTCTTCTCAATGAATACGGACATTATTCCCTTTATCAATCAGAACTGAATTTCAATAAATACCCGGTGTTGAGCAGGGGGTCTTGGCATGACAAGGGCATCTGGCAGGGTGGGATTAAAGAGAGGCATGTGCTCCCCTTCCTTGCTGACAGGGGCAGAAGGGCAGCCCAGTGTTGGAAGGCGGAAGGGCTTAGGCTTGGGCTTCGGAATTCTTGGAGTATTGGACTCAGTTTTCTGATCAACAGTGACAACATCCCCTTGGAAGCAGTGCCCCAAGGCATAACTCTCAGCACTGATAACATTTTGAATCTGCAACACATTCAATTTATAACTAATACTAAAAACTGGCTTAAATCTAAAAAAAAAAATAATTATAATAATTGTTAATACATTCTATGAAATCAATAAAAATATGTGAATATATATTTTTTTGGTGGATTTTCTATTTCAATGTTATGCATCACAATATGATCCATGTAATATATAATTTATAAACACTACCGTTATGGTTTGAGTGTTTAGTTTTGAAGACTCACTTCCACTTCCTTGCCACCCACTGGAAGGGTGCTGCCCTCCTCAAGGGAACCAAGATCCTTCAGCTTATAACCAGAACCTCGACCAATCTCCTTCCCTTCCATGTCCTGTAAAGTGTTTAGAATGGTAAGCAGCAGGAAGTGTGTAAATATTGCATATTTTTGCTTTATAACTTGAAGTAAAAGGATTTTGTTGATTTATCAAATCTTCTTGAAACTTGATTATAACACAATTAAAATGTAATCTGTATTTTTACTTTAGCCTATTAATTTCATTAACAAAATATACAAAAAACAAAGATTATGCACTTAAATTCTAAGTTGGTTTGATCATCATACAGTATTTTCAACATTAAAAATACTGAAAACATCATACAGTATTAATGTTTTTACTGTATTTAATTATAAAATTGAGTTATTGTAAATAAAAAGGCCTTATGTTTGTTTTGTTTTTAAATATTAAATGATTTTTTTTACTTCTTTTCATAGTTTTGCAATCCTCTCCCTAAGCACTAATCTGTGGAACTTACCTTAAGTGTGACACTTCTGGTCTTCACAATAAGGACAGCATCACCCTCCCAGTTCTTGTGTTTCTTGCGAGACAACTTGCACCACACCACTGCATAATACCTGCAACATACACACACTGATGTAACAAATAAAAAGTATATAATATAAATAATACAAATAACACAATATAAAATAAATAATATAAAATATATCTCTATATCTATACATCTATATCTATGTATATACCTGACGTCAGCATGATAAAAAGATAAACTAGAAAAATTAAAAGATCAAGCAAAAATATCATTTAATAAACTAAAAAGACTATAACAGTTAACAGAGAAAAGTGAGAATCAAAAGAAAATCATGTTAGAATCTGAGAAAATATAAATCAATCTGACATTTTCAAATCCTCTAACAACCAGTTAGTCAGAACCTAACTCAATCATAAGTTGACAACCGCTACTAAGATTTTACCTAATTTCAGATGGGGCCTGGTTCTCTTCCCCTGGTGGTCCTCTGATTGGGTTGGGATATCTACCAGTGAGCTGCGGTCTGTTCCACACTCTCTGACCTCCACCCACCTGTCTAGAGGGCACATTAAATGACCTTCCATTTCCAAGTGAATTTTTTGAGCCAGCAACATTGGATTGGTGAGGAACATTAGGACTGGCATCTGATAGTGGTGACAAATTATCATCTAGTGGAAATGAGTTATTTGTACTGGTTTCTCCAATCGCATTATCACCATTGTTAGTAGGAGTTGTCGATTTCTTTATGACAGACAAGATATCAGATACACTTCGCACTTTTGCACTACTTGACTGTTCTAGTTTCTGGGGTTCAGGAGGTGCCTCTGAAGGAAAGAAAAGATAACCATGAATAAATACATAACATCACCATTATAATCAGTTACTTTTTTCAAACTACATGAATCAACAATTTACTATGGTTTCTAGCTGGTCACTTTTCTAAAACTGAAATTATTAAAATATTATCCTGATAAAAACTAATAACTTTGCTTCAATATACAGCTTTTGTAATAAGGTCAGGCATCCCTGATTGACTACTATAATGGTGCTACATGACCCCGGCTGTTGTGGTGCTGAGAAGAAATCAATCAATTACTACTCATTTTTTATATTTTTTTAATCCAACACCTAACTACAAAAAGAACATTCAGATCCTTTAAGCCAACACAAGTATCACTCTAACACCTGTAATACTCCATGATACTCCCTACACTAGGTTGATGTTAACTTTTCACAAGTTAACCTAATATGAGGTTTCACGACACAAAAGTTAATTATTCACTATGAGTTGAAAGTGACAATAAAATAATCCTAATTGCTTATAAACTTATAATAAACTACACATCTAAAATTTTACTCATCATAACATTGAATTTCACCTGCTTTCTGTCAGATAGATCAGTAGAAAAACTACCAAAGACCACTAGTTGCATTATGAAACAAGGTACAAGATTGAAAACTGAAATAAAGGATGAGTTCAATAGTGGCATTACATCAGTCTATTTAGTTTGGTTCATGGTGTAGGTCATTATGTGACTTATACAAACAAACTATTCATATAGAAATCTTTACTCTCAACATCAATTTCATTCCAAGACCCTTTCTGTAACTGAAACAAATATTAAAAGCTAAACTAAATACAGATGGAGCAGTACTGTGCAAAACCATCAGCAAATCCTAACACAATTCTTGCAAAACATATGTAGTGAATTTGTGTCTAATGTAACACTCCTGAACAAACACTACCTACTCGTTTGGGGAACTGGACAGAGACGCTTGGCTGCTGGGTTGAGAAAAGGAGCTTGGTACTGCTGCGTTCTCTTCAGGAGCTGTGAAGGGGCAGCTGAGCGCCTCATCTTGACCTTGGCTTGTATTAGAAACATAATACAGTACTATCAAACAAAACTACCCAATAAGTTTGCATATGCTTACCTACAGTGTGGCGACAGACCTGAAACTTCACTACTGCTGCTTACCAGTCTTCCATATCATTACTCTCTTATTAAGGAGGACAAAACAACTTTTCTGATAATATTTGATGTGCTTTGTAGTTATCTGTTACTTCTTAAAATAAATTAATACTTTTTTTTTTTTTAGCAAGGAGAGGATATAAAAAAACAACTAGTGATTTGCAAGAAAAATCATCAAATCTTAACTGATAAAAATAGTTTCGTCCTCAAAATCGGTGATAGCCCACTAAGACAAATTTACCGAATCAACAATACCTTAACATACACGAATATTGACATGATTCTGACTCTACATAACCCTCCACACCCACATGGAGTATACATTCTAAGCTTGGGACATAGACACCATAGGAAAAAGGAAAGGAAATATTGGGTTTAATTTGACTGGATGGAAGAAGAGTACAAGAAAAAATACCTGAAACTCACAAACTTTTGCATGGCCTTGAAACTGTTGATTACACCTATTTTTTTACACTTTGCAATGATTATCAAAAGTTTTCAGATATATATACATAGTGAGAAGGCATCTCTATCAGTAGCTAACCCTGTAGCCCTTTTTTTTACAATCATTAACGAAAAGAATCACAATAAACGAATGTGTGTGTTTAAGATTCTCGAGTTGTTGGAAGTTTTCTATTATCACAAGTTATTAATGACGTTTTGTGTGTTGTAGTCACGTTCTGTAATCATCTGATGTGTCTTGTGTGTCTCTACTTTCACTGTAGAGGTCTCACTTCCTATCAATGTGAAATACAGTAGAAAATTAACAAATGCAGAAGCAACTCACCATTTCGCGCCACTTGACTAAGACGCGAGAAACAGCGAGAAAGGGCGAGATTGTGCGAGATAAATAATACTTCTACGGTTCTACCCAAGGATTATATATACACATGTTTATATAATCTTTGCTTCTACCTCAGCTACTCAGTAATTTAAGTTGAAAATAATTACACTACTGTATCATAATTGTGAATCACGTTTTACCTAATATTATTTTAATTGTTCTGCTGTAAAATTAACACTTGTATCACTTTATTTATCTATTAAGCTATTTATTTATCTTTTTTTTTAATTCAGACAGTTTGTAACCTTTAGAATATTGTATTAATACTCTCTCTCTCTCTCTCTCCATTTTTTTCTTTAAACAATAAGATATCATTCAAGAATGACATAGTCGCCTTTATCCTCCCAAACTACACTACAACTCTGGTGATTTTGGGCGACAGATGAAAATACGTAATATGTAGCCAGACTTTAGCAGAGTTTAGAAAGTGCACCTGTGGCGGGCATTTATCCAACTTGTTAGATGTATATTACTACTTACTTGGTGATAGCGGCTACTATTGAAGGACACTTAGAATTTTGGTGGATATTACAAATGCTGATCAAATTCACATCATGATGTTATCTTGTTTGAGCACCTAGGAGTGTACAGTTAATCCAGTGAAATATAGTTTTCCTGTTTTGTACAATGTATATATATTCCGCCCACAAGTGTTTTTTTACTAGGACAATAAAATGATGAAGGATATTTGTGCTGAAGTAATATGTTTATTTAAAATATAATTATAAACCAACCTAATTATATGGGCTTTTCTCTCCTTCCTCAATTGCCTCCCTCGGGAGGTCAGAGTATTACTTCCTGCCGATCATCAATGAATAATAATATATTTCAATACATGCATTTCAAAATGTCCCCAGAAATATGATAAAAATATGATAATGGTATCTAAATGCATCATCAAGCTTGATTAAAAGAGAACTGCAAAATGCTGAGCACCAACATACACAATACTTAACTTTGTCTTTTCTAGTAATGCAACAAACACAACACTGTAAGGCATACTTTGAACATCTATAGAAAATCTGCTCTTCCAGGCTTCTTCTGACCTGCGATGCTATACGGCATTCCGCGCAAAGCTAATTACTTTGAAAAAAGTTTACATAACACAGACAACACTCGACTAATTTTCAATACACAAGGTTATCGCATTTAGTTTCTTCATGAAATGACAGCTTTCACTTAATCGTAATTTACATGTAAAAATAATGATTTATTAAATACATTTATTGATTTCCATAAACTTAGTAAGAATAATAATAAAGTAAATTTTTTCTGAATTACATTAGATTTAAATGTGCGCTGGACGTCAGATACCATCGCGTGTCATGACATAATTGTACCAGTAAGACACTAAAAATATAAATACAGGCTTATTTCTTTACATTTATGTCACACTAGTTTATGTGCGATTTTGTACCTTGAAGTAAAACCAACCAGTATATTCTCCAGCAAGGCGTCATTCCTCCTGTGAGCTGAAGTCACATCATTCAAGCCTCCACTAATACATACATTTGCAGGCTAGTGAGGCATCTCCAGGCATCGCCAAGGCCAAGTCCCATGGCCCCTCTTTAGTCATGAAGACTTGACTCATGTCGTGAGGGAGTTTGGTAGGAAGTTTGAGTTCTTGCCTAAGATGGAACCACCTGTGTCAGGAAACTTGGGACAGTCTTCTCTCAGCTCCACATGACCATTTGCTGACACTGCCAGCGGATAAGTCATCAGATGAGAATCATTGTGTTCAGGCTCAGAAGAAAGATACTTCTTTAGATTAGCTTCACCCAGACTCCTGAGGGCGGTCATACAGGATGCAGACTTTGGTTCTTTGTGCTCCTCCATGTGGGTGCCACAGTGTTCCGCCCATAGAGACATACGGAATGTGCGCACATCACCTTCAATCTCTCCGTCGCCACACTCCTCTTTGGTAAACTGAGGCTGGAAGGCGCCAACTGCCAGCTCTGTGTCTCGGTTGCCGCTCATACTTCGTTCATTTATGTTAGCTGATCCCACAATTATGTATTCATCATCAAAGATGGCCATCTTGGAATGAACGTAAATCATAAAACGGAGGCTCTCGCGCACCTTACCAGCCATTGAGCTGGAGTCTGGCTCATCCAACCCCTCTGGCACCTCTTCCACACCCTCTCGCTTGCCCAGACAAAAGAAGCTTAGGTAATCAGTGGGGTGAGCATCAATCTTGGCTTTGTGGATGGCTTTAGCTATCTTGCGGTACATCATCTCTATGGTGCGGTGCTGCCAGTGGAGGATTTCCTGCACAGCGGAGGAGGTTGGATCCCCCTCAGGATGGATGGGCACCACAATATACACCCGGAAGTCCTCACCGGCCTTAATGGCACTGATGATCTTTGTGGTGATTTCGATGGGGATGAGATGGGGACATTTGGCATCATGTATCAGCCATCCATGAGCTGACCCAAGGAAATACTGATTCTCCAGGTAGATGAATCGTTTAGCTCGCCGGATGTGGTGCACATAAGCTCGCTGGATGGAGTTGTCAAAAAGCCGCCCTTTGCGGTTCAAGAGTCGATCCAACACATTGGTGTCGAACAACGCTGAATCTGAATTAATAGAGCGGAAGAACTGTACACTCCATGGGGACTCGTCAGGTGCCTCCCAGTCTAGCACAAAGTCATTCTCATTGACCGGTAGTAACCGGTTCTCACGGTCCGGGACCTGACGCCGCCATCGCTCAACAAAATTAGTGAGGATGTCTAAGGCAGCGCTGCCTTCCACATACAAGTGGATATCATGCCACGGTTGCCTGGGACCTGTGGTCACGGTGGATTGACACACGCCATTGTAAAAGTCATGTTGGTGTTCCTGTGGGAGGGTCTTGAAGAGCGGGTGTTCAGGTGTATCCCATCGACCATCCGTCAGGTCAATTCCTCCTGCAAATGCCACCAGACGTCGACGTTCATCGCCCTCCGCCTCAGCATCTACGATGACACACTTCTGATGGTGGGTGTAGAGTGTTGATACAAAATTGCTCTCCATAATCTTGCCTTTGTTCTTCTGGCGAGGAGAGAGGAATACCTCTACCTCAGTTCCCTCGAAAAAGATACGAGTTTCCTCGTCATGGGTGCCCATTACTCCCGAAGTGTACAGGTCAGTGCTCATGGCCTCATTCCACAACATCACCATCACCCTCACACCCTCATCTGCCTTGCGCTTCAAGAGGTCGCCCAGGTTCTCGCACTGGCCATCCCGACAAAGACTGATGTCTGCCTTTACGCTCCACCCAATTATATAAATGAGGCGCTGGGCGTTCTCCAATGCCTGGGCGATGTCCTCCCACAGTTGTGGCGGCTGATAAGGTTCCCCATTGGCTGCTATAACATCTGTGATGGGTGATACCGCTGGTGTGTGTGCGTCTTGGTAGAGGCGGACGCGGCAGCCACTACGCAATGGAAACACTGTATCCGGCACCTCGTTTGAGCGCGTGATGGAACTCACAGAGAGATACCGCAACGACACATTGACGGAGCCTGAGGGATTACCACTCTTGCTGAGGAGAGGGAACCAACCAGTAACGGGTTCCCCCTGCAGCAACTCATCGGCGCGGATGCTCATATAGCCCATGCACTCCACCTTCACTAGGTCAAGATCCTTGATGGTGAACAGCAGTGACTCAGTTTCATGACACAGCTCGATTCGGAACTTCTCGTTCCAGTGAGGGTTGAGTGAGTTGTAGATAATGGAAGTCTTGGCGATGCGACATGTCTTCTTGCCCCTGCAGCACGTGTCCACTGTGACATAAGGGTCAGAGACATCCTTGTCAGATCGAAACCAAGAGTTGTCCACGTCAGGCAGGTCCCTTGCTTCAATCACCTCCATGTACAGGACTCCGTGTAGGAACACCATATTGCCTCGCTCGGCGCGATCTCCACTGCTGCTGAGACCTGCCGGAGACATATACATTAATTCCCCTACATATGTATAGGCAACTTACTTTTTATGCTCCTAGTATATTTTTGCTGTCTAGTACCAGTGCTGCCTATCATTTCTTCCAAAAATGACTACATCAGTTAACCTGTAACTGTTCTGTGAACCACACATGTTGCTGTTAATAATACAATTACAAACTGTGAGCATGACAGATCTTATTATGATATAAGATATTAGACATTCATAGAGTAGAATGTAAAGGCGATATTTTGGGAGGGGAAATAATAATTGTAAAACATTCACAAAACAACAGTAAAGCCAAAGAAATTCAAGGAATCCTTAATCTATTCATGCAACATATAGGACAACGAAGCACAAATCACTACAGTGACCTAAAGAAGCTCTTCAACTCTCCCCTCGTGCTGGAGAGACATGGAGGCTGCCCCCACACCGACTTACAACAGAGGTAGTAGCGCCAGTCATGTCCTGAGCGGCAGGCTGGTTGTCTCTCATTTTGCTCACCACCTTCTGTGAGGGCATACTCCCCTTGCCTGGCCCCACAAGCTCCTGCTGCTGTGCGACCCATGGAGACCCCTAAGTGTTGCAGGAAGCACACCAAACACATCCTCGGCTGCCCCCGCACCCTCACACCCCACTGCCAGCAGTCTCCTCACTCCACGTGTTGTACAGTGATTTTGTTAGGGTTCTTATTGATGCTCTCTTTACATAGTGTCCAGAGTCATTTACTTGTATTTCCTGACATGAGGAGAAAGTGCGGAAGGTGTTATAAAGACCAACTACGAAGCTTTCTACTCATCCCGCTCACAAGGCTGTAGTCACGCAAGGGATCCCCCCCCACACACACACACACAAACATACACACACACACACACACACACGCACACATACGAGTAGCCACACCCAGTTTGCATCACTGCCAAAATTACCACTCCGTATCAAATGTTTTCACTCATTATTAAGTCATCACAACCACCACTACGACCCACTACAGCAGCGTTCAATATCGCCATCCCGATAACCGTAGTGACCTGTAAGTGATGTTTAAGTGAATTAAAAAAATGTTAAGAGGATGCACTTCTACTGTCTGACTGCATCTCTAGTCATTCACCACCTTAAGTCCACTCCACATGTGGTGGAAAGATGATGATTACCAAGGCACGGAGCGTCTTCACCACTTAACCAGCAGATTTTACTCTCTCTCTCTCTCTCTCTCTCTCTCTCTCTCTCTCTCTCTCTCTCAGTAATAAGATTCAAGCAGATCCTGAGTTTTCTTTAATAATCAGCCCCTATATGAAAGTCTACGACTGTTGAAAAGCTCTATCAGTGTTAATAAAAGCCTCATTTGGACGGGAGGAGGGCAGGACACTGAAGGGAAGGGAAGGGAAGGGAAGGGAAGGGAAGGGATGGGATGGGATGGGATGGGATGGGAAAGGAAGGGAAAGGTTGATGGGGGTGGGAGAGTGAGGAGGATGAAAGACCTTTAAGCAAGTCGTCATGAGTGTCGTAACTATAATGGCCAAACTGTGTTGCCTGAGTGAGGCGATCCTTACTACGGTGTTTTGAAAAGTGAAAAAACAATAATAAAAGATAGCGAACACGCCCTACGATATGCCACGGACAGACAAACATATCATCGATACTAGAGATAGCCTAATATTTGTCTTACTAATTGAATACTTTTAGTGGTTTGAGTTATCAGCAGTATGTGTGGCATTATCGAGAGAAGTTAACATTTCCTGGTCTATAAAGTTCACAAACTACTGCACTTTCACACACACACACACACACACACACACACACTAGATATACATTGTTGTTCAGATCACGTTCTACAATACAGGTTTACTCCCCACCCCTGCAGCGGCAAGGTGCACGCGGGTTGTTCCAGTGCCGAGAGAGCAGAAGGAGGGTGCCGACACCTGTCACGCGATATCAACACAGCTCTCTATATAGGTGAACCTTGAGACTACAAGGCAACAGTCATATAGCACTTTCTCTTTTCCTTATAGCATCTTCTTTCGCCTCATCACTATAACCCTGAAGGTCATGAGTACACACGAGTCCAGTTGGGCAGCCACATCGCAGTGGAGTCACTTGCCCACCCATACACACGACCCCGCCTACCTGCTAACACTGAGCAGATATCTCTAGTCTGCCTGTCGCTGCATGGCTCCATGTGGCATTGATTCTCTCTCTCTCTCTCTCTCTCTCTCTCTCTCTCTCTCTCTCTCTCTCTCTCTCTCTCTCTCTCTCTTACACACACACACACACACACACAAGCATAACATAGCCGCGTCCTCCACATGGTGTTCACCGTAATAATGTTTTAACAATCCTTATATCGTTGCCACATAGCAGAGGACGATGCACAATATTATCATTCTGTCTATTTTCCAGCACGTAACCTTCACTGTCATGATATCACGACGCAGACGTGGAAATTTCGCTGGAATGTCAACCTTGAAATTGCTTCCTGTGCAATTCACCAACAGAACAAGACTGCCAGTGGAACGAAGGGATATTACAAATGCCATTCCCCTAAACGTCATGACATTGGCAGATTCCCAACTCTTCACTTGCCAAAGATAAGTCACATCACAGCTGAACGCGAACAAGCGACCTTCATTTGTCATTTTCATCGCATATAGCGTTCACCGTTACACTTCTGAAACAAGGCGCAAGACTCTTCATCTGATGGAAAGCGTTCGCAACAGTGGAAAACAACGAAACTTTTTACCACTACCTCCATCATGAAGTCCAGAGCACCAGCACAACCACCACTTCATCACGGCCTCTCATCAACAAGTGCCCTGTCTCACTCGCCACTAAGTGCTCCATGTCCTTACAAAATCAAGTTTCGGAGGTCAAGACGCACACCGACAAACCCCGCTGTTGGAGGACAACTGCTACACTGACTGAACCAACGTCGTACACCCTCATCCCTCCCTGCTTACACCACAACCATCCCTCCACGCCTCCCCACCCACTACCCCTCCTACTCCTTCCCACAATTCATCGACCAACAAAAAATAGTGAACAACGTCATACTGCAACGAGGAAGAGTCAAATAGTTATTTTTTCATGAAAACGCCTTTCAGTTACGTTTGACATATAAGATCAGTATTTGTTTGTCTCTGAGGGACATTTTTTAAGGGAAAGAGATCCCAGCACTGTGGTGAGCGAATTGTTTCATTAGGATATGAAGTGTTATGAAAAATACCTGACCCTCAAGACTGGAGGGCGGCTACATACACCTCTCTCATGAACGCTGTGTTAGCAATACCGTCCACACACACCCATACAGATACGCCTGCACACTCACCACAGTCACGGGAACGTAGAAGAAACCAAGGAAGGCATTGTCAAAGTAAAAATTGCAGTAATTTAAGACATCTTCCTCCGCGCAAAATACAGGAAAAGGAACTGACGAATAAGGAGAAAAAAAATATAGAAAACACAATAGGAATACACAAAGAATACACTTAGATACATTGCGCTTGTCAGTATTTCATATACAGTTATTGGATTGAGTCTACTCATTTCATTACATATTATACAAGGTTACACAGGACTCACGGACGACAGGAAAAAATATTAATAGGACAAGAAAAAACAATCCGTTTGCTTGACATTCCCCTGATTTCTGCCTGGCCGTGATGTGGTACCAACAGCGCTTTAATACTGTCATGTGTGGTCTAGCAGCAGCAGCAGCAGCAGCTTGGCACAGAGGCCGGCCGTGGCAGCCTCGATTCAGCTGGGCTCAGTCTCACTAATCGTCGCACAAGGCGGGAGCAGCCACCAGCCTCCCACTCAACCTTCCTCCCTCACTAAGCCAAACAATCATTTTCACTAAGCCAGATGTTCTAAGTATATATTCATCATTACTTTTGTACACCCTTATTGCGTTTAAGTGTCTAAAGGTAAAGATGCGAGATGATGCATTTGAATATATAATTATGCATTGCTTTTTTAAGGGGCATGTCAGGTAGATTTGTCATTTTTCATAAACAACAAAGATTACTGCCTTATGATTCCTTCATAAGAAAGTAATAATCAATTTACTTGAAAAAAACTGTGGCTCAATTTTTTTGCCTTTTCCTTTAACCTTCTCACAAAAGTTTCGTTTCGACCCAGCAAAGATCATTCGTCTTTGTAGCAAATAAGCAAACATAACATGTGAAAGTGACTACCTGACACACACATTTACTCAAAACACTGCGACTGTTACCTGCTCAGACGAGACGCGGAGGGAGAATAACAGCCAAGGAAGGAAGGAAACCACAGAGGAGCGGATGCCAGAGGGGCGGGGCCAAGGAATAACCAGGCCTTGAGATGAAGGATTTACATAACAGCAGTGATTCCCAAATAAGAGCAAATTATCCCACTGAGTTGAATTTACCCTTTTATGGGATTCGAAGTAATGGGCTTGTTGCTAAGCATGATTTTGGAAAAATTGGGGTAATGGCCAAAAGTAATTGGAAACCACTGTACGTACTTCAGCCTCGTCTGAGTCTTCTCGACATGCACACAGATGAGATATATTACTCAAAGCATACATGCAGCCACGAACATACAACCACTAAACCCACTCTCTCTTTCTCTCTCTCTCTCTCTCTCTCTCTCTCTCTCTCTCTCTCTCTCTCTCTCTCTCTCTCTCTCTCTCTCTCCCCTTGAGGGCTCGATAGAGTAAATGACCCTGGAGGCCATGAGTGACTCATGTGATGTGGTTCGTCGAAGCATTCTTGCTGCTCACTCATCGAATGTAAACATGCTAGGGCGAATCAAACTTTTTAAGGTAATGGAACAATGTAAATGGAGCTGAAAAGACACATTAAACTGTTTTGATTTTTATCTTCCGGTAAAGGGAGGTACTACATACATGACAGCGTGGAAAAACTGTTTAACCTTATGAAGCGTATTTCAAAGACCGTAGCGTATTTTACAAATCATGTATTTAGTTTACTTGTGCAATCATTTAGCTCTATATACTTAACAGAAAAACCATGAGTGACAAAGAATTCACAGCCTTGTTCTTATTTCTTGTCTGAAGATTATTTACGTATAAGAACAGTTTTCTAAATTTTCCATTGCCGAACACGTAGAACGCAAACTGGATGGTGGGTTCATAATCCTTAATTCCATTGTCGGGGACCGTCATGGGACTTCCTGCCATCTACGAAGTCGCCGCCAGCGATGACCCAGTTAATTAAGAGCCAGGTATATATGGATCTTGGCGATAGCGCAAGGCGACAGGATGAGGCCCAAAGGGTTAACGCCTTTACAGTTGTGTACTGTAAGGGAAGAGGCCCAAACAGATGACGCCCTTACAGTACACAACCTGAAAGCACCCCTACCCAGAATAGTTAGGTATTACAATTTAGAAAAACCTGGCCATATATGTAACACGTAGACTAAGGTGTGGCTAACGAGGCTATTCCCCAGGACGCTGAAGGAGGCGTGACTACAAATACGTCATCAGAGACATCAAGGCATGCCCCAGGACGCAGTGGGAGGCGTTACTGAGGTTAGCCATTCATGAACCAGAACAATAAGCACACACTATATAGAGGGCACTACTACTAAAAGGCGTGGCTGATATCCATACAGTCATATAACCATAGCAAGATAACATAAAATATGGAATAAGGTTAGTCATTCATCGATCCATGAAGGCCAACCAGAAAGTATAAGAAAAAGCATTTAGGAAGCAAGTAATTCCTCATACATCAGCCAGGAGATGACACTCCCTGAAGGCACTTCGGCTGAAAAATGGATATAAAACGGTGCACAGCATGGAAACGACACTGCACTCACCAAAACTCCTCACGACAACACCTAAAGAATAGTAATAATAATAATGAAAAGAAGAAGAAGAAGAAGAAAATTGCAGTAGTAACATATCATGTTACTTTTCGTGAGTAGAGCTGAAAGTTTGGATAGAGTTGAATTACTTTTATTGTAAAGGATCTGAGAGAGTTCAGGCACTGTATTTTGTTGTTAGGATTGAATTTATGCTGTACATTATTATGAGTTTATGCTAGGTATTATGTGTGTTATTAAGAAGGTACTCTATAGTAATACCTATATGCATTAAGATTAGCCCCAGAGGATTAGTGCTCCCGTGAGATTTATACATTATACATAATATATATATATATATATATATATATATATATATATATATACATATATATATATATATATATATATATATATATATATATATATATATATATACGTATATATACGTATATATGTATGTGGTTTTTCTGACTTTACTAAATAAGCTTAACTTAATTACACGCATATGGCTGCTAACAGCTGTACTATATATATATATATATATATATATATATATATATATATATATATATATATATATATATATATATAGTACAGCTGTTAGCAGCCATATGCGTGTAATTAAGTTAAGCTTATTTAGTAAAGTCAGAAAAAACACATATCACTTTATATATTCCCATTGAAGCTAACTCCTCTAAATAATATTCATTCTGTATAAATAACCTGAAGCTTTGATATACCAGGGTAAAATACCTCTTAACTTATAACGTAATAAAGATGGGTTACAACACCATGAACTGATGAATGTGTTGCTATTCCTACATGTTAGTTTCAGTCACTCCAAAGCAGGAAAAAGTGTAAGTACGTTCAGGGAGGAAGGAAAACATATGATAAAAAAACATAAAAAGCGATTGAGGCAGATAAGCTCATGCTCCTCCCCTCGCAGCGTCTGACATCGGTAAGTGCACACAACTCTTATTAAGCAAAGCACACCTAGCACTCAAAATCAGGAGCGGATCCACAACCATCTGTAATGTCTTATAGATTTTATTACTGTAGATTTTAAAAACATTTAAAGTCTTGCTTTTTTTTTATCACTTAGGTATACTGTGATAGATCCGCCTCTGTTGTTCTCTCGTTATCCTCCATGACTATACTTATGGTCTTTTGTTAATTAAAGTTCATGACCTTGCCTGCACCACCCTTGAGTTACCTGCATGTTCCTCCTTGGCCATGTAGGTTTCGGCCACCTCCAGCACGTGAGACTGCACTGTTTCCTTCACCCCCATCAGCTTGGAGAAAAAACGGCTTCCCGCTTCCATGACTGCTGCTCGCTCGATGGAAGGGCGGGTGTATAGGTAAATTAGCACAATGTTGTGATCTTTGTTGATAATTTCTATTTTATACGGTCTCTGAGTTTTCCAGCACGATCATCACGTCTATAATCTTTCTGCAGGGTTGAAATAGTACACTTAAGATATTCGTAACACTTGCTGGTATATTCATACTCCTTCTCAGGTAGCTATTTATTTTCTTCTATTTAATTTTCCAAAATGTGTTATATCATAAATTCCACTTTACACAAACTATACACACACCATTGTAGCTTTCCTCGTTGCATGCTGTCACAACCAAAGCTAAACACCCCGACAATTTACGACACACCGACACAATTACTTCAATTGGCCATTTCCCAGCCACGCGCGTTTGATATAGTACCCGCAGATTATCACACAAACGTTCTGCTAAAAATGGGACAGGATCTTGTTATCTGTAATGATAAACTGAGGTATTCTTAAAAACCGAGGGATAATGTCGGGCGATATATCCTGAAGAGGGTGTGACCTGACACGGGAACGCGGGAAGTGAGTGACGAGTGAGGGTCACGAGGGAGTTGTTCACGCGCACTGAAGGTAAATTTTCATACGATTCTAAAGAGAAAAGGTTACATAAAGCTGCATTTCCCGCCTTCTCATGATACCAAGAATGAAATGTGTAGTTTATAGTATCATGGTAATGTAATACTTATATCCTATAAAAGGAAATACAGGAAGAGAGGAGCGCGTATATAGAAGGTAGTACTCAGATCACCTTCCCTTTGCAGACACATTCCTAATACTCGTTATCACCAGCGACTTATCTTTTATCTATCATAATTCTGACATTTATCATAAACACTAAGTTTGCCAGGTATGAGATCCGTTGGCAGATGTATTCGTAGTAGTGGTTATGTAAGTGTAACCGAGGCACTCAGCTTGACCCCAGTGCCTCATCCGTGACTGGTGGTGGTGCTGCATCCTTGAATACCAACAGTGAAGCC
This sequence comes from Metacarcinus magister, assembly GCA_029783475.1. Classification (NCBI taxonomy): domain Eukaryota; kingdom Metazoa; phylum Arthropoda; class Malacostraca; order Decapoda; family Cancridae; genus Metacarcinus; species Metacarcinus magister. Next base: position 3,585,777 of record JAPQNM010000040.1, read on the forward strand.
ATGTGTAATATAATCGGTTACCTCAATTCCCTCAAATACAAAAATAAACACCTCAGACTACAACACTCTAGCCGTGTCTGATGAGGGAAACGGTAACTGGCAACTTCTGCAAGTGTTCTGCCTACCCGAACATTTATACATAACACTTGATTTTGTTTAGACTTCATTCCCATAGTTCACATGTCTTGCTTCTCCTGTCATCGTATTAGCAGTGAGGTTTGTTTTGTTCTACTGGCGACAACACTTTCACTTTCACTTCGTTCTCATCCTTGTGTTAATTCACGTCACTACACTTTTTTTTTTTCCGCCTACACTTGTACAAGCTTACTTCCCTGTGTTTCTACTGTTTACTTTCTTTGACATTATTTCAGTGCCAGTTGAAGAAGTATGACTCAAATACATCATCACAAAATATATACAAAATAGAATGACAAGATGGCGGCAAAAGTAACACCTCTAATTGTTTATATTTTCCGGGTTTGATGACTGCACCGAATTGCCAGCGTTATCTACCACCAGGTAACGGAGGCCCCTCACACACTCTCCCAGCTGGCGAAGGGGAGAGCACAACTGGTTACTGGCAGGCAGCTGTGTGGGGATGGGTCTGGCATATATTTAGAGGTGGGGGAAAGTGGGAGGTGTTGTCTCGCTGCCCGCTATATTTGAACTTCATCTTCACTATCTTAGGAAATCGCTAGAAATTGATGAGCAATATATAGCATTGTGTAAGAAAAATATACAGAAGCAGATGGGTAGTTCTTATACCTATATATTCCATTACTGTAATGATGTAAGGTAAAAGCACTTCAACTGAACGCAGGTAGGTTTCTGATAATGATCGATATTAAATGAAAATTCTTTTCCCTCTCAGGTGAGGAAGAAAGAACTGCAGCTCTCGTCGGCACGTCAGCCTTATCACCACATCAGGAAGTATTTACAGCAGCACCTAGAGCAGCGTTTCTCAGAAATTTAACGCATGAAAACTTTTAAAGTCGGACTATATAATTGCTGACTAATGATTATAACTATGTTTATATCGCAACGTTCTTTGAGGCTACACATGTTCGTCTCCTGGCTCAGCAGTCTCCAGGCAGCAACTTTGTGTAGATTGAGTTAATGCGAGTAAAATAAGCGCCTGACATCAGAGGTCATATGGCGCTATTACTTGTGTAGAACAGAAAGATGTAATGCTAACATGCAACATCTATGATGGACCAATAACAAGTGTTATTGTGAAATAAATATTTCCATAAACAATATATATATATATATATATATATATATATATATATATATATATATATATATATATATATATATATATATATACATATATATATATATATACATATTCACTAGGAACAAAATTAAGAGTCATGCTCTGAATCATATAATAACCAAATATACAAAAGACGTAGCACCATGTAAGTAGGATCATAAAAATAACAAACATGTAGTGAATGCTGAATTTCAAGGCAAAAATCACACACAACATGCTGAAAAGTTATACATATGACTATTCAAAGTAAATTTTCTTAAGACTATTTCAATGTCAGTCTACAAATCTAGTGCATAGCCAAACACTCCTTCACAGAATAACTGGATCTGCAAACAGTGCAAGTTGTGCTGACACTGCCTTCACACCTCTCAACACTTGACCTTTGAGATCCACAGCCACACACCACCGGCACCACCAGCACAAAGGCACAAACCTAACACTAATTTAACAACATTCCCACTCATCAAGTCTAAGGCCATTTACGATATACATATACACATTGAACAGATCAATATAAGCTTAATACTGCAGTCTGGACAAGGGAAACACAATCCAATGAAACGTAACAGGTAATGCTAGGAGTATAGAACACAATATATTTACATGGAAAGGCAAATACCAAACACTGCTTCTGAATCTATAATAATTTCCTATGTTCTAAAGTGCTATGGGCAATCATAAATGCAATATTTCTCCAAGAGCTTTCATCATGCAATATATTCCTCCTTGAATACATTTTCAGAATGTCATGAAAACATTACTTAAGTAAATCTTATAAATGAATACTTAAAAAAATAGTTTTCTATATGAAATGTATCATTTTCCCTGAACACAATACTAGTTACAAAATCAATGCATCCATAAATCATAAATCATAAATAAGTAGGTATACTATGCTAACAGACCTACGTGATTTAAGCTGCATTTAGATATTTGTTATAGAAAAATTCTGCAAAATAAGCGTCATCATGAACATCTCATAGCTGCTTCTTAAGAACTGCATAGTTACAATAAAATTAGCTACACTTATCTTTGGCAAGTATTTTAGAGTTGTAGTTGAGGAAACAGTTTCATGATCATACCCAACTCTATTAAGTCCCACAGCCTAATTATAAACCATTACCAAATAATATTATAAGGATTCTTCATGATTCTAATGAGATTGTTATATTCCATCAAAAGTAAAACAATAAGTTTCTAATGAGATTGTTATATTCCATCAAAAGTAAAACAATAAGTTTACCTTGAAAAATAAATTCTCTAACAGCAGCCATTAATATTACCTTTATACTGGACCCTGAATTTGATGCAATCACATAAAGCACACAAAGCTTTAGTAACCAGGCACACGTAAAAAATCACCAATCATAAATAGTTAGCGGCAAATATCACCAAGTACATTGAGCAGCACTCCTATGTGGTAAGCTTGTTAGGCAGGTAATTAGGGGCTCCCAGCACAGGAGCTTCTGTGTCTGGAAAGTTTTCAGAGCCTTCCAAGGAAGTCACTGACCCATCTTGTCCCACTACAACTGGGTAGGCCAGCAAGTGACTTTCAATTTTGCAAGGTTCATCTGCTGCGTAAGCCTGCCAGCAGGCATCGGCAGCCTCATTGACAGCACGCACACAATCAAGTGAGCCTGGGTTGTGATGCATTTCCTCCAAGGCTCCCAGGTGTTCTCCCCACAGTGCCATCCTGAACTGGAAGACTTTCCCACGAGGTTCCCCACACACCTCCCGAGTCTGCATCGGCTGGAAAGCACCCACAGCAATCTCTGTGTCGCGGGTGCCACCCATACTGCGCTGGTTGATGTTGGCTGATCCCACAATGATATAGTCATCATCCACAATCATCATCTTGGAATGAACATATATCATGAGACGAGCCTTTTCCCGCAACAAACTGGCGGGAGTCTCAGGTTCTGGTGAAAGCAGATCCTCAGGAATGTCCTCGGGACACTCACCCTTACCCAGGCAGAAGAATGTAAGATAGTCCCTGGGATGAGTATCCAGCTGATTGGCTTCAATGGCCTCTGCAATGGCCTGGTACATCATCTCCATGGTGCGGTGCTGCCAGTGAAGGATCTCCTGCACTGGACCACTGGTAGGATCCCCTTCAGGAAACATGGGCACCACAATGTAAGCAACAAAGTGCTCTCCAGCACCAATTTTTTCCACAATTCTCTGGGTGATCTCCTGTGGGATGAGATGATGGGCCTTGGTGTCCTGCTCATCATTCCAGCTGTAAGCAGACCCAAGGAAGTATTGATTCTCCACAAAGATGAAGGTGTCTGCACGCCGAATATGGTGGATGTAGGCCCGGTGGATGCTGTCGTCAACGTACTTTCCCTTCCTCCTGGGAATGGTACTTATTCTGTCAAAGTCGAACAGTGCAGAATCAGATGTGATGGATCTGAACAACTGGACATTCCAAGCCTCCACCTCATCACAGACCACTGGTGCTTCTATCAGGAACTCCTCCTCTGAGATGGGTAGCAGTACAGACTCCTGATCACTCACCTGCCTCCGCCAGCGCTCAGTAAAGTTATCCATAATATCTCGAGCTATGGGGCCACTAACTCGGCAGTGGATGTCATGCCAAGGCTGGCGAGGGCCCTCATCACAGGTGGTAGTGGTCAAACCATTATAAAAGTCTCCCTGGTGGAGAGAGTGCAATGTCCTGTATAGTTCATGTTCTGGGGTGTCATAGCGGCCGTTAGTGATGTCCAGACCACCAACGAAAGCCTGAATTCGAGGCAGCTCCTCATCCTCTGCAATCGGACAGTCCAAGATAATTGTCTTCTGGTGGTGAGTATAGCAGGTTTGGGCAAATTGGTCCTGGAAGAAAGCAACCATACCTTCCAACAGCTTGACTCGGGGTACCACTGCCACCTGCACATCAGAGTCCTCAAAGTAAGCCCGTGTTTCCTCGTCATGGGTGCCCATGAACCCTGTGGTGACTCCAGTGCTCATCTTCTCATTCCACACCATCACCAGCACCCTAACACCCTCTTCAGCCTTCCTCTTAAGTAGCTCTCCCAAAGTCTCCCCTACCCCTTCTTCCTCCTCCTCACCCTCTACCCGCACCAAGGTTATGTCAGTGTACACACTCCATCCCGTGATATAGATGAACCGCTGAGCATTGACAAGTGCCTGATAAAGGTCTTTCCAGGCACAGGGAGGCTCATAGGGGTCTCCAGTGGTTGTTGGAACACCTTCAAAGAAAGGCAGGGCAGGGCAGTTAGCATCCTGGTACAGGGTGACGTCACACCCTTCACGAAGAGAAAAGTAACAATCCGGCACTTCAAATGTGGCCTCAATTGCCTCTTTGGGGATATAATTCATCTTGAGATTGATGCGTCCATCGCATCCGGACAGTGGATACCAACCCTCCAGGGTCTCTCCATCCATGAGGTCTTCTGGGCGGATGCTTACCTCCCCAAGTGTTCCGGCACTGAAATGGTCCTTGTCAAGCACCTGGATCTGCAACTCATCTGCTTTGTGGCACACAGGGATCCTATAGGACTCCTGCCACTTGGGAGAAAGGTCATTGTTTATCACTGCTGTCTTGCAGATGACGGAGCTACCAATCTTGATCTGGGCAAAGGCATCCGAAGTATCTTTAGGATCAATATTGAAGAACGCGGTGTCACAGTCAGGCAGGTTATCTGCCTCAATGAGATCCACATAAAGGTAACCCCTGAGCATGGCCATAGTGGTGGTGGTGGTGGTGGTGTTGGTGGTGGTTGTTGTTTCTATAGGCTATGAGTGAAGGCAAGACAGTGGTGCACTACTGTATGTATACAAGGGCATGCAGTGGACGGAGGGAGGGGCTCACTTCTGGGCATCGGTCAGCGACACACCTGCAACACCTAAGGTAGCTGGCCACACCTGCGGAAAGGAGTAAGAGTTAGACCAAAGTAAAAGTTTTCCTGCATGCATGGATGACCTTTACATAGGTGTGACAAGCAATTCAGGTCAGATCTGCTTCTCACACATATGACAAGCATTCCTATGTACAATGTGTGAAATATATAAAACATACGGTATTATTACAGTATTACACCCGTCTCATTGTTTTATGAGGTGCCTTCTGCACATACATGACACTGCTGTATTGCTTTTCCGTCAGAAATCACTCATATACCCTGAGGGACTAATCTTTTTCATTAACTGACTGGGATGTGTCAATAGGGTCTGGAACCACCCCCTTTTGGTTACATTAGGTTAGGTTAAATTAGGTTATATTAGAAAAATAGTACTACTGTTATAAATCTTTGAACCAATCAACACAACATGACGGGGCTCGGAAGAGTGCAACATGAAATTTACCAAAAATATACACCATATTCTTTCATTCCTATTTTTAACACAACACGGAACTGCCTCCATGATATAAGTGTGTGAGTGTGTGGTGTGTGGTGCACGGCCTCAGTATTCCACACCATTATACACAAATGCATTTCACGGTTATTACAGCATCAGGGACACATAATAACCACACACAAAAAATGGAACATATCCTGTTTTGTGATGTTTTGGCAACTCAGCCTCAGGTTAGGCTTAACAACACCTAACCACACAACACTCAACACTTACTGTGAGACAATGACAATACG
>JAPQNM010000040.1:3601671-3689171 GCA_029783475.1 Metacarcinus magister
TCTTTACATTTATATATTTTCTTATTTCTCCTCTTTTTTTTCTATTATAATTATTTGGCAAAACGCATATATTTTCCATTCCCATTCTTTATCCTTTACCGAAGAAATATAAAGTATAACAGCAAAAACTTATTTCCACTCTCTTCCTGTCACGTCCTATACATTCCTTCTCTGCGGGAGTTAGACAGCTTGCCCATACATAATTTCACAGCCTTGACAATCTCACAAGCCTCCACCAAATCCCTCTTCTCACAACACAACCCATAACATGCAACACAGTCTTGTATCGGCCGCCACCATGTGTATTATAGATGGGTATTGGTAGCGATGTACAGCGAGCAGAGTGATAAGCGGAAGTGGACAACCTGCTGGAGACTGGTACTTGTTCAATGGTTGTGTGTTGGAGTTACAGATACTCGTATAAACTTCTGGAGTATCTAGTAAGTAGAACAAATATGTACTTATAGAGAAAAGAAAAGGTCCATTCCACTCCCGACCTCTGCCCAGAGCGGAAAACTGGATGGAATTTTGAAGGTGGCGCGTATTTAGCGCAGGAAATTTGAAATAAATAATATAGTGAGTAAACCACTACGACAACCTCACAACGTGCAACACAACCCCATAACGTGCAACAAAACTCCATAGAGTGCAACACAACCCTACAGCCGTACAACACAACCTCACAACGTGCAACACAACCCCATACCATGTAACATAACCTGCAACACAACACACAACCATACAGAACGCCAACACAATCCACAAATACCACCATTCCACCACAAAGTTCCCTAGCTCTTTTAAATGCCATCCTCCGCCCCTCCACAATCACCTCGCTGGCACGCCCCCAACGATTCTTCTCCCTCCACTGAGTGGCGTCGTGTCGGCTCTCTCAGGCGGATAAGGGGCTTCAAGCGGTCTCCTGTCTCTCAGATTTTCCGGCGTGAATGAACGCTGTTTCATATCTCTTTCTTTCATTGCAGCAGAGGTGAAAGGGTGACTGCTTTTTTTTCGCTTGTAAAGTTTCTGAGTGAATGAGGTATTTCGCCTCAAAATTCTAAGTGTACAGTTAGTTTATTCGTTATCCTTGTATTGGATGTTTGATGTGTCAAAAATAAGACAAGAAAATTTTGTTTGTTTACCCTGCTTTAGAGGAACGCCTGACCCACATTTCGTTTCCCTTGTCCCCAAGTTTACGAGGTTACATGTAAAAGGTCAGAGGTGATCATATTAATTAATGACGAGTGCGGAGTGTGGGGCGGGCATTCCGCAGTCTCAGAGATAGGCAGTCGTCCATGATGTATTCTCCCTGACGGAGGACAGCAAGGAGGAGGGGCGTAACGAGCAAAGAGGGAAGAAAATAAGGGATAGGTAGGTAGGGTAAGTGGGAGGATGGTCTTGCCTACGGCAGTGTGAGAAAGTCAATATTTTGGTCGCAGTTAAAGAGGACTGGAGGAAAGGTGGTGAATGCGAGCGACACTGAGCTACGGGTCGCCTAGGAAGGAAAGAACACCCACTGCTGCCGCATTTTATCCGGTTATCTCAACAAATTTCTGTACTCTAAGTACAACTTTCCAAAAAGTTATTAGAGGTATAAAAGAAAGTATATGTCCTGCGCAAACTTTGGTGGCAGGGAGGGCGACGGATCCATTCTCATGATAAGGGACCAGTTTGATCGACACCTGTTAGTTACGCAGCGCACGAATATTGCCTCATGAATTGAATTTTCTTATGAAATATTAAATAATGTCATATCTAAGACTTTACTGAACGCAATGAAAATTTAATATGTCACACCAATTAGTGAAGATACTCATTAAGCAATAGTAAAATCAAAGATATTGCAAACTTTGAAAATCTTTAAAAATTTTGAGGCATATATATATACATATATATATATATATATATATATATATATATATATATATATATATATATATATATATATATATATATATATATACACACACACATAGATATACACATATAATGTAGCAATCCTATTGTATCCAAATTGTTCGCTTCGGTTCTCATTGGCCACGAGTCATGAAACACTTGCGCCTTGAAATCAGTCCAATTATCACCGTTCACTGCAGGTGTGAGGCGCCATGCGTCTGGTGCGGCGGCGGGGGTTGGCGTGGCGGGAGGCGGCGAAGGCAGCGGCCGCCAGGACCCGCCCTCAGACCCCCACTGACCGCTGGGCCAACCTCCTGCAGCAGCTTCAGGCCCCACGCCCATGTGACCACCCCACCTGCAGGGGAGGACACCTGCCGGGGGAGAACCACAACATCCCCACCATCAGAAGGGTGAGCAAGAGAGGAGAGGAAAGGACACGGGAATCGTGCATACCAGTCTCTTTTTTTTTCTTTTTTTTTCTCTCTCTCTCTCTCTCTCTCTCTCTATCTCTATCTCTCTCTCTCTCTCTCTCTCTCTCTCTCTCTCTCTCTCTCTCTCTCTCTCTCTCTCTCTCTCTCTCTCTCTCTCAATAGTTTTTCATCAGCTACACTTCCGTTCCTACTCCAAAGTGTCCTTCCTGTGACGGATTTATCATTCCACAGGAGTCGCGGGCGGTGGTTGAGGAGAGGAAAGCGAGGCAAGAGGAGGAGTTTCGGGGATTTACGAAGAAGCTGCTAGTACTGCTGGCGATCCTTCTGGCCGCCCTCACCGCCCTTGTACTGTACACGCTGCTCTCCTCTCCAAACCTCCTTCCCACCTCTGCCTTCGACTCTTCCGAGGAGGAGGAGGCCGAAGACACCTAACCATTCTCCGCCACCACGGACAGTCGGTTTCCTCCCGGAGACTTGTAGCAACACCTGTGCCATCTGGTGGCGGGTGCAGCACGCCGACGATATAAGCAAAAATGCCTGATGGAAAACGCGGACAAAAGATTAAGAAAACGGAACATCGGGCTATACTTTTCTATCCGGTAATCGGGGACTCAATCAATATATCAAAACCATAACAACCGGTAACACTCACGAACACCGCCTTGCCCTTACGTGGTACAGCTTACGATTTTATCTGCTCAACGAAACCCTACATATGTTCACCTGATGTTTAAGTACCACACACTCCGTAATCAAACAGAAGAGCATTGGTTCACCATTAATCAGAACGATCCAGCCATCACCCAGCCAGGCGCCAGCGGGACCCAATCAGTGCCTGCCTCGCCCTGTAACGAATGATCAGTTAATTACCCCAGGAAAGCCCCACCACCTGCTGCCTGGAGGCTTGGGGGGTGAGAGAAATGCGTAAAGTGGTGATGATGATAGTGCTGGTAGTAGTAATGAGCAAATGAAAACCGATGGAAGATTTTCTCTGAAGAAAGTGACATGTAATAGGTGTGTGTGTGTGTGTGTGTGTGTGTGTGTGTGTGTGTGTGTGTGTGTGTGTGTGTGTGTGTGTGCGTGTGTGCGTGTGCGTGTGCGTGTGTGTGTGTGTGTGTGCGTCACCGACTCGATTACAAAAGATAATAAGCACAACTATTTCAAGACATGAAATTCCAAAAAAAAAGAAAAAATATGGAAAAAGTTTAATAATGAAAAAGCAGCACCACAAAAATAATCCATTTCCTGAATCTATAAAACAAAAGAACCATTGAGTGTTACCGTGTTAAATTGTCTTCCCGGGTATAATTATTATATAAAAAAAAATATCATGGCGTCAGTTCCCTTAAAATGTAAATATTATTATGTAAAAAAAAAAATAATGTCCCCTGGCGCTTATCTGAAACTTGACGAAGATGAGAGAAATTTATATAACAAATTATATATAAACAATAATAATAATAATAACAAATAATATCATCAATAATAATAATAATAATAATTTTAATAATAATAATAACAATAATAATAATAATAATAACAATAATAATAATAATAATAATAATAATAATAATAATGCTAATAGAAAATAATAATAATAACGATGATAATATTAATGATCATAATTCCCTTCACCTTCGTCAGTTTACATTTTATTATCAATGCCACCTCTCCCCTACTCCGCCATCCTGCCCATCACCCACCCAATGACCATCTGTGATACTCCTGCCCACCCTCACCCGAGCATCCGGGAACTATGTGTTGTCAACCCTCATCTGTGATCTAACTAGTCCTACCTTTACCATTCTCATTGATATAATTAAGTAGTAGTAGTAGTAGTAGTAGTAGTAGTAGTAGTAGTAGTAGTAGTAGTAGTAGTAGTAGTAGTAGTAGTAGTAGAAATTTGTATTGGTTTTCTTTGTTCATTAATACGATATTTAGATTAGTTGTTTATTGTGTCTAATTAAGTATTTAATTTATATTGATCGTAAGTCCTCATTATTCCCTAATCACCCTATTAAAATAGTCTTAATGTAGCACTTTTTCGCGGCCTCACGCAGAACTTCTACCTTCAGTTCTTACTTTAATACACCCACACGACTACTGTTCCATTTCACTGCAGTTACAGATCATTTCATAACAGGAAAACATTCTTTACTCATGAAATTTTACTTGAAACCAGCGATTATTTACCGTCATTTCCTAATTTTATTTATTTATTTTTTTTTGGCTTTCTTTCGGGGCCACATTACCCAGTCTACCCTACCATGCCCCCACCGTGCCTATATAACCAAATAACTACGTGTACAACATTTCCACACGTGCCCACTATGCTGTGTGTCTATACCGGTTTGGAATCACAATTTTTATACCTCTTCTTTTCCTACCGTGTGTGTGTGTGTGTGTGTGTGTGTGTGTGTGTGTGTGTGTGTGTGTGTGTGTGTGTGTGTGTGTGTAAAATTCACCATGGTCTTTAGTATCACGTGCTGGACTCGTGATTGTCAGTCATTATCCTCCCGGAGAGAACTTAAGAGTTCATTATAGTCATATCTATGGGTAGTGATGTGACCTTTCATACACCACACACCCCATCCTCTTGCTCAAGGAGGACAGTAATTGTTCCACCATCAGTGAAAACTTTGCATCTTGTATGTGGGTGCATGTGTGTGTGTGTGTGTGTGTGTGTATGTGTGTGTGTGTGTGTGACTGACTGAGTGCGTGAGAGATTGATTGATAAGTCTAATTCATCTACGCTTCACAAAGGCAAATGTGTCAACAAACAACAAAGTGTCACCCATATTCATACCTCACCTCGTTGCTGCCTGTGTGTGTGTACTGTTGGGATTTAAAAAAGTAAAAATGAAAAAAAAAAAAATAATAATAAAAAAGTAAAAATATATAATACTTTTTGGTGTATTTTACGTCATTGTTATCATTACAAAAATATACTATGTACTATGTTGTCTATAATGGTACTCTACGGTTTCCACATCACGTTTTTCAATCTTCGTATCATTGTAACATTAAACTATTTGTTGTTATTAGCTTGGTTTAATTATCCTACTTGCAAACACGCTATACTGTAGAGATAGATAGATAGAAAGAGAGATAAAGATAGATAGATAGATAGATAGATAGAGAGAGAGAGAGAGAGAGAGAGAGAGAGAGAGAGAGAGAGAGAGAGAGAGAGAGAGAGAGAGAGAGAGAGAGAGAGAGAGAGAGAGAGAGAGAGAGAGAGAGAGAGTACAGTTATACCTGAGGATCTGGCTAGAATAACTGCCTCGCATGCTACACTGATTACTACCTGCCACCCTGCTGCTACAAAGGGAGGTCACGAAGCTCTGACGGCATACCAGGAACAGCCCACCGTACTTTCCTGACCCCACAGCTACTTTCTCCCTAATCGTCGTTATGCATCTCAACTCTTCCATTCATTTCTTTCTTTTTTATTTTTACATAAGTGTTTGATGACATACAATAACTTATGAAGGTTACACATGATGTCTAATTTGGTTGATCCGCCTTTTCCCTTTTTTTTCTCTTTTTTTTTGTGCTGGGTGCCTTCTACAAAACTACTACTACTACTACTACTTATACTACTACTACTATTACTACTATTACTACTACTACTGCTACAACTAATATTATAGTCTATTTTCCCAGGAGCAACACTAAGAACCTCCCGCTATACTTGGAGTTTAAGATCAGTATACGTCAGTGAGGCAGCCCAAGCAGTGCTACAAGGAAGGGAAATCAAGAGGTCAGGTCACCCTTTGTGAAGCTGCCACCAGGATGTCCGGTACTACTTCATTCAAACATCCAATAAATCGATGAAAATTTAGGCCAAATGAGTCAATAATCTACTGAACAGCCTATAACACTATGATCTAAACTCTTCACGTTGCCCCTCCAGCATGGCTCTGCTGACTGAAAGTAGGTGTACTCTACATAGGTGATCCATAGCTTGCTTTCACGAATTATATGAGAGGCGTAAGGAAATCACAGGTCGCACACAAAGCAGACACCAATCACGGATCACTGTCAGCCTTCCGGTGTGTGCATGGGACCCAGCAAGACGCCAGTTGGGTGCTGCCCGGCGGTGAGACAAGTGCCAAGCCGCGATCCTTCTGTCCTCAACTCTACAACTGTTATTTATTGATACCAAGTGAAAATGGCTGAACTCATATTATGTGAGTATTGAACACATTTCAATGGGCCACACATTTCATTCTAATAATAACATTTCAACTTGATTTTTAGCGTTCACGAAGCTGTTTTAGTGCACAAAAAATATTAATACTAATTATTCATCAGTGGTGATTTGATATTCCATTTGTAATCATTCACCACTTTTGTTGAACACTGTAAACGTGATGCACGGTGCAATGTGTGCAGGTTGACGCCTCTACCAAGTTTCTGAGAATTGTCTTTTATCACGATATCTACGTCTCAATTATAGCTTCTTTAGTAAACAGTGGTAGCCACTGGTTAGGCATGCCTGGTTGAGAAGAAAAAGGTTTACTGAGGTGGTCAGGACTAGACAGGCAGTCGATAGAGGTGAATGGAGAAGGTTGGAGAAGGCCCTTGTCCTGTAGTGGAATCTGATAGGCTAATTAGGCTTACAATGATGATGATGATGATGTAATAATCGGTATCCTTTATACAAAGACTTCTTCGTTTTCCTGCGTAATGTAACACATATTTATCATACATGCTCCACTTCCAACGATACCTTTGTCAGTTCTTTCAGTGATGACTGTGGTGGTGAGCCTGGGTGGTGGCGAGGCCGCGGGACCACCACAAGGCCTGGGGGTGGGGCTGGGGGTGCCGCCGCTGCCCGCTACTCTCACGTGAGTATCAACTATATACCACTTATGCTGCCCATCATGTGATTGTCATTAATATAATTTATTATCTTTATATTCATTATAATGACTTTAAAAGATGTACATCTTTTAAAGTCATTATAATGAATATAAAGATAATAAATTATATTAATGATAATAACAATGATAGCGATCATGTTAATAATGATCATAATGATAATTATAGTAATAATAATAATACAAATAATAACCTCTATTATCTATATACCATTAAAAGGGAGTAGCCAAAACAAAGCATTTATGGTTCGGGTAGATTTTACTCTCCCCTTCCCCTCTGTGCCTTGTCTTTTAGAAGTAGTGAATACAGTGAAGGAGCTTCCCAGGCCCATCGCTACTTCGCCTTACTATCGCCTTTTACAAACCGCAGGGATTACAGTGATAGTATTCTTGCAGCCCAACCACAAAGCTCATGATAAAAATAAAAATTATCATTATTATTATCATTCAGCCCTGTAGTGTGCTGTAAGAATCCTACCACCGTATTCTCAAAGGATAGTAAAAGGTTTCAAAAGTGCGGAGCGAGGGATCTAGGAAGCCACTCCTCTGTATTCTCTCCTACAAAAATCAAGGCACAGAGAGGAAGGGGAAACTCCCTAAATGCCATATCTTAGCCACCTCCTTTAGAGTGGATATTAGTTGTGCATATAGATAGATAGATTGTTGTTATTAGTATTATTATCATTATTATTATTTTTAGTATTTATACTAATATTATTATACCGACTCCTATTCCCACCTCATCAGGGATAAAACTGGTTCTCCAAGTCTCTCCAAAATGGTGAGTTTTTATTGACGAAATCACTATACATGAAGTTTAACACAACTTTGCCTGTGATATAGTTTCTCTGAATATGAAAATAATACTGCTAACCATTGTGGAAATTGTAATGACTCGCATAGAATACTAATGTGATAATATGCTTGACCCACTTATTGCAGCAGCGTAGGTAGACACTTTCCACACCCAAATAAATTACATTACCTATGTAAGGTGCAAAGGTATAAGCTCAATATTCTCAACTTAACAGGTGATGACAGAGAGCCAAACCAGAGAGGACACCAAATGGATTCTTGAGGCTGATACAAGTATGGCGATAAACACTGTAATGCACGAGACAGGTCAACCCATTACATCCTCAGAAGAATTTCAAGGCAGGAAGCTCCGTTCTAAAAGAGAAGACTCAACAGATCTAACAGAGAACATCAATAGCATTCACAACGATGGTTTAAGCGCTTCAATACTTCAAAAAGGAGATCTTGCAATACCTTATGAGAGTCTTGGATGGTTCTCCAAGACTGTTGAGATTGCTATGGATGGCTCACTCTTCATTGGTATTGCTATTGGGATTATGTTACTTGCTGGCTCACTGCTTTCTGGAGCTGTTGGGTTGTTTGGGGATACCTGTCTGATCTGCTCCTTTATAGGTTATGCTAACACTGCCACGCCATGACGGATCCACTGGTTTGTACTCTTATATGAAGGAACATTTACTAGTTTTTAGTTTCTGGGAGAGGAGCAGCACCAGTATAATAAAGTTTCTATAATTTAATAAAGCTTTATCTTCCTAACTACAGGGAATGGAAAGTAAGTAGGTATAAAAATTGACAATGGAAAAATGTGAAAAAACTACAAAAGGTTTTATGACAGGAGATAAAAACAGGAATAAAAGTGTGAAAGTAAGGCAAATGGTGAAAACCTATATGGAAGAAGTCTAAAGAGGATATATGGTAATGCAAACTCGGAATTGACATAGTGTAAGTTGTTGAAGTATGGATTGGTGGACTAATGCAATGGGTAAGAACTCATCCACCATCCATCAACAATGTTTTTAGTATTCAACATAAAATTTCTTTGATGGAAACTTGTCCACTCTGTACACGTGAGGTGGTATTAAAAAAAATTATGAAAAATAGAAATACTGAATGAACAGACAGCTTTTGTTTGTTTCTTTTTTCCTAGGAACATATAAGTTCTTGAGGGATGTGTTACCAGCCTTCCATCTGGTCTGGGTAATATAGAACGTGCATTATACATCCCAATGTGCCAAGGGCAGTACACACACACAAAAAAAAAAAATACATAAATAAATAAATAAATAATAAGCAAATAAATAAATCAAAATTATCCCATTTTAGAACTTTTTTTTCTCTTTTTTTCTTGAACCTATGCCGCCGGTAGACTAGATGGAGGCTTTTGAATGGTCAGCCTCTGTCCGTTAGTAGTGCAGTTTAGATTTTTTTAAGTGACGCCTCGTTTCTTGTTGAGAGGCTCATGCTGCCCACAGTCCCAGTCGAGGATAGTGTTATGGCAGCATGTGTGTGATCTTTGGCCACTGGGCAGCTTTCCCAAAGAAAAGTGACCAGCTCGTCGCAGGACTCAAACTCGGGACTCTGAGCTGGTCTGCCGGCACGCTAGCCACTAGGCCACCGCCTCCCCAATGTAATCAATATCTCTTATAATTTTTAAAAATCAGACTTTATTTCATCATATAATTTTGGGAATAATACACAGGCTTTACTGAGAAGTTATTAAAGTTTTCTGACTCATTGTTAATAATGAATAATTAAATGTAGTTAATAAATTCTGCAGAATCCTTGTTAGTTTATATACAGACCTATTTTTGCCCCTTAAAGACAATCATAGATTTTCTAGCAAGTACAGGTCTTCTCCCTTAAGTAGAAAATTTCCTGTAGCAGGCTACATATAAAGAGAGACAGCCCTCAGAAATATAGGTTTCAGCACATCTAACATGCTGAAGTTAGTGTGATAAAACTAAATAAGGCTCCTACCTGGTATTAAATTCCAGTGAAATAATGCCTCAGTCATAATTTAACAACAGTAATATGGGCTGTGTACAGCACCAGGTGCAAGGTCCCACTATTCCTGCCCTGTACTGCTGTGATTGCTCTCTTGCTGCTTCACGGCAGTCAGCACCACCTCTTCTTCCTAACCTATCCGTCAACCTCCCTACATTGTACTAAACTATGTATGTACCTCTCCTCGGCTGGTAGAAAGGTGGAGAGCACGGCTTCAGAAATTAACTTAGATTAAAAATTTACAACAAATGTTTTTTCTACATTTCTGGCATTATGCTAAAAAATGAGTATGATACAGCTTTTTAAGTTAACATACATAAACCCATTTCTAGTCTACATACTCCTGAACAAAAAAATATATTCATAGCTGTGATGCATGAGACAAGGCAGTGGTTGGCAACTATTGGCTTCTATAAAAATTCAACAAAACTGTGATTCTGAGCCACAAGGCAGCAAGTCAGGCACAATATTGGCATCACTGATGAACTCTGTTTTTTTTTGCTCAGCTTTATAAGTACTTGGCAGTATAAGTGAGTTATTCAAAATACATTGACTTTTGGAGCCATTTCTCTACAAGCAGATACCACACTCCTATGTGCATAGCATTTTGATATGGAAGTTTATTTTTTGTGTAACTACTATTACTTGTACTACTACTAGTATTACTATTACTACTAGTACAACAACTACTACTACTACTGCTTCTACTACTACAACTACTACTACTACATTAGATTGAGAAATATAAGTAAATTTCAGCTATTCTATAATTTTACTTTAATTTCCCTGACTATAAGGAAACTGTAACTGCCTTCCGTCTGAAAATAACATGCCACCTTGTCAATACACAGACATTCATACTTCAGATAAAATTCACTCTATTACACCTGTCTCACGACACCTGACGCTTCCGATAGGAACCACAGGAGGGCACCACTGGTGACCCCAGGGTCTTAAGAAAGTCTGGGTAAGCCTTATAGGGGCATGATGTGAACTGGACCTTATATGGCATCAAGAGAGCTCCATATGAGGAGCAACATAAGTCACAACCAAATAGGAGCTCATTTTGCAGCTGCCTGAGCCTTCTCTACCTCCTCAGCAATAACAGTCGGCTTGGGTAGGAAGTTGATCACTTCCTCATACACCAGCTCTGCAAACCAAGAATAAATAGTATTTAATGTTTATCTAAGAGTTATTAAAGGACATAATGGCTATGCTTAAGTAGTTCTGATGGTCCAGAATATATTCAGAATTAATATCAATTCTTACAAATCTAGAAAACTTTTCTTTTTATGATAAAGTAAGCTACAGTGATACAGAATAATAAGTAACCATGTTACCAAGACAAGAATCTGCTAATCTCTGATTTTGCTCACCTTTCCACTTTTCAGTAGGGAGCTCCATATCCTCAAAGCTCTGATCATATGGTTCACTGTCTGGCTCATCTGATGGATCAGCATACTGGGCTAAGTAAGGGTGGGCCAGCGCCTGCACTGCTGTTATTCTCCGTTCACTATCCAGCTCCAGCATTTTCTCCAGCAGGTCCACAGCTTGGAAATGACAAAGGTTAGTCAGTACAGTCCTTACTAAAGTTTATAACAAGTTCTCAGAACAGCAACATATAGTGTGTTTTATCTATATATACCTCCAATGCTTTGGCCCCCTACGATGACTTCCTTCAAAGGGAAGTCTCCATCTTTCCCTGATCTGGTGATCAAGGCCACACCTGTCATTTCTCTCCCTCCAATACTCATTCACTTTGTCCCTCCACTTCACTGGTGGCCTCCCTCTTGCATTCTGCCCTTCAACTTCACTCATGTAATCTCTTAACAAACCACTTGTGTACCATGCTTCACCCATACAACCACTCCACAACATATTCCCTTTGCTGATGCAACCAGTTCTCATTCACATTTTCGTTGCTCTCTTCATCGCATCTCGTGAGTTGATCAAAATTAATTTACATGAAGTGGAGTGACTTTTACTTGTGGCTAAACCTTTGGATGTATTCCTTGAAATAGACTTGACAACATACACACACAGTAATATCACCCCACCAGCCACTCACCAAGGGGATTGGCTCCTCTGAATACTTGTCTGAAATCCTTCTTCCTCATGTGTGGAAGAGAACGAATATAATTCCGTGCCTGAAATCGTAATCCTTTTTACTTTCTGAATTAGTAAAGGAAGTTTTATAAATCAGTTCAATATTCAACATCACCAAACTGCAAAACTAAAGAAGAAAATAAGTATAGTATAAACCACAAAATAAACAACTCACAAAAGAACTACATACTAAGTAATCATGAAAGAGATTCTTATTCAACATATTCATGTTTTAAAGGCACAAGCAAAAAGCACTATATTTTAAAATGGTACAAAACTTTATAATCAGATAAGAAAGCATGTGTGCAAATTTAAGAGACACAGAAAGCCCTAAAAGAAGAAAAATATTGATACAATACCTCTACCCATTCAATCTTAGTGAAATATTATATATTAAATAAGAAATTGAGAGCCATGACTTTGTTTTGCAAGTTGTCCTTTCCAACATGAGGTGGTATTGTGTAGTGTATAGAATGAACATTAGAAAAACGCTGGATACCTCAACAGTTATAAGCACATGAAGTTATAATTCATATATAGTATATTTGCAATTAGTTATCTATCATCTACGTGTACAAATTATGACTCATTAATCTCTACACAGCTAGTTTTAGTCCAGAGTACGAGTGGAGAGCCTACACACTGGCTAGGCAGTGTTACCTCATCACTGGTGATCTTAGCCAAGGTTTCCTCATCTGGGGTTCCCGCCAGCACCAGGATGCGCGTTAGTTGGTCAATATCTGGGACGTTGGGTTAAGGCAGCTACAACGCAGGTTAGATAGAGCCCAGCGCCACAGAGATTAACTCAACATGAAGCAAATTCAGTTTATCTAATAAACATTTTCACATTCACAACAGTTTCACCAATGAATGAATTAGTGTTATTAAGATAAATAGAAAAAAATGTAGTGAAATTACCAAAACACCTAAAATCCACATAAAGAGGTGATTAATCTACTAAGTGGAAATATAGAGACAATATTAATCAAGAAAAAACATCTCTCAAAAGAGAAGAAAAAAAATTCATAAAGTCCTATTCTAACAAATATATACATAAAACATAACACTAAATGATTATATTTTCCTGAGTATAAAAAAGCAGTATGAAATGATGCAAGAACGGAGGCTGTTATGGGACTTTATACAGAATGCAGCAAAAAGTAAGCAGGTCATGCAGTGAGAAACAAGTCTTTGGAGGGTCATGCAGTTTTCCGAATGCAATACATATTCACACATTTTAAGCGATGGAACACTAAATTTGAGACATTTTAGGACATCACAAATGCATTTCAATATCGTCGAATCAGCAAAGCAACTGCACATATGACAGTACACAGTTATGGAAATAAACACAACCAAATGGACAGCAGCACACTTATAACAAGAACAAAACACACACACATATCACTTACCTGCTGTATCTTTCCTAACTTACCTTGTCTCATCAGTGAGTGCAACTAAGGGCACTTTTTCCTTACAGTATCCAATCTAATTACATCTAGGTGTATTAATTCACACAGATAGTGATACAATTTCTTATTAATGGCCAGTGTGGATTAACTGGATTAACTGATGCATATGCTATGAAGAGGTGTGTGTGTGTGGAAGGCGAGGGAGGATGGCTTGGGTGGTAGTGATGGGTGTGCCTCGCCAAGTGGGCAACTAACCTCATCACTGGAGAGCTTATCAACAAGATCCTGTCTGGGCGTCCCCACCAGCTTCATGATCTTGTTGAGTTGGTCTATGTCTGATACAGAGGGCTAAGGGAAAACCTAACAATCAGATTGGCCAACAGAAAATTTACAAATTCATGCCTCCAGCAGCTTTGGAGCAACATAGGAAAAAAGACAAAGGAAAAAAAAAAAAATACATGCATAAATTCAGAAACATGAGCTACAGAGCAAAACTCCACCACCATTATCTTAGAAATGTATACATTGCACCAGAAGGATATGAAGAATTGACAGACATAATGAAGAGCAGAATTATTTGTGCATTGGCCCTTAGCAATGAATATCTAACACAGTATATTTCTACATAGTAACCAGGCATCATACTTGCTGCATTAGCCATTCAACCATCCTTATACAGTAAGAAAAATAATACCATACCATCAAAACACCAAAAATTATTGCAAATATGTGCATAATGTATATTAATATTCATACATCATACAAAGTTTTTCCCTTCCAATAACCAGTATACCAGCACCACAGAACAAGTTAACCTCAACCACGTCAAGTTACATTTAAACACAGTAAATATATTAAACATTCTTAAGCAAAATTCCCCAAAGCAACACTATGTTCAGGGTTTATATAGTTTACACAACCTTAATCAGCATTAGTACCTGTTAGGGATTCACTTAGAAGCCAATGTCTAGTTGGCCTTAAAACGTTTTTGAAACAATAATTAATTCCCATTTATAAATCAACACCAACAAGACTTTCTTATCCTAAAGTTATGGATAACAGCGCATAGATACGGAGGTGAAAATATCTGTAATATTGAAAACTGTGTGGCTATAGTATGTGTGGATTCATCATACAAGAATATAATCAACCTACCCTCCTTGATGGCAACTCCTTACTCCTCAATGCTGTTGATTACCGCTGACTTCCCAACAAGCAATACGTATTCCTACACACACATACACTACACAGCAGTACGAGACAGAAAAGTGCCATTTACATATCCATCTGTAAGACTTCATAGGGAGGACAACCATGAAATGAAAATTTGTTAGTTGTGTTAGCCAAGACCTCACCCATTCTACCCATTCTGACATGCTCCCCATACAGACAACCATCTTCCAAGGCCACATAAAACACAGAGTTACAGAGAGACAAGGATGCTTACTAAGAAGCTGCATAGAGACAGAACTGTGGAAGTGCAGATTTATCTCTCTTGTTTTCTTAAAAGTTGGGAGGGAGGGACAGAAAGACGGAACTGGGAAGGGAGGGAATTTGAACTCAACTTACCGACTCAGAAGTGATGCGGTTGAGATACTCCAGAGGGGGCGTTCCAAGCAGTTCCATGATAAGATTGAGCTGCTGAATATCTAAATCTCCACTAAGGGCCAAACAACAACAACAACATGCGAGGACGTATGTAGATCAACAAACAAAGACAAACAAATAAACTCACAAACACACACAGACAAAACATAAACCACACACACAGACACACACACACACACACACACACGTGATAGATAAGTACAATGTGAGGAGTGTGGAAAGAATTATAAATGTACACAGTTTTCTATGTACAAAAATGAACTCAACAAACTTTTCCCTGGTACTCACAATACATTTGGTCCACACAGCCCTGTATGCCTCAGTCACTATTTAACAACATGCATCCTTAAAACATAACACAACATTAAAACCAAAACTGTTTTCCCTATAACTGAAAAGATAACATGTTACAGAAAGGCTGTAACAAAAAAAAAAAACATTCATGAAATAAAGAACTAGTATTCTGGAGTCAAAGAATGATTAACCAGTTGAATATAAAACAAATCCCACTTCTGGCTGTCAAGGAGGAGACTCTAACTTCCACTATGAAACGTGTCCCTTAGTCTCTTAGGGGGTTGGCATGGTGCATTCTGGTGGTGGTGAGTTGTTGGCCTCACAGACTGCACCACCATAACAGAAGTAAGTCATCACAACAAGTGCAGGTGTCATGCCAGGCAAAAAAGATGAGTCGTGGGGTAGAATAAAAAGGATGCAAAAAATATATTCTTAAGGTGAGGAACTTGTGCATGCTGAATGCAGTGAGATGAGGATGCACTGTAGGGCATTTAGGTCATGTACTAAAGGATGAAAAGTGTATGAAATAATGTGCAGTTTCCTAAACTAAAAATGCATGAAAAAAATCATATTCATAAAATGTTTCAACAAATTTCTCTGAAAAGCAACAAATAATATAATAATATTGTACTTAAATTAGAAAATATTTGACAGGTTGGAGATAGGAGGTGAAAGGTGACACGGGTGTAGCGAGACGAGTTATATTCCAGACTAACTGGCGTAACTAGTTAGGAATAAACTCCCCTCGCAACACTCAAGTCTCCTTTCACTTCATCTCTCATACTTATAATACTTCAGCAAGGATCTGAACATCAAAATACAAAATTATCAATGTTAAAAACTAAATAAAATCACTCTAATAACCTCAAGACTTAAGAACCTCAATACACTTCATATAACACAAACAATACAAACATAATACATCCTGCTCATAACACAACGTTTAAAAACAGATCATCCAAATTTTCATAAAAAACAATCACCAAGAAAACTGTTCTCAGTACATCACAGTTTAAACAAAATATCAAATAAAACACTCTATAAGAATACCAATCAATAAACAATATTGTAAAGCAAGTCTTGCCATCAGATACATAAATGGTACAAGAAAAATTGCATACTGAAAGCAAGGAAACTAGAGGTAATATAATTAAAGGAAAGCAAACTAAGGTAGTAGGAGACAAAGGCTTTCAGGTGTAGGCTACAGCATGGAGTCATGGATCACTTTGATGCTGATGACTTGGTCACTAACACAACTAATGGTGTACATGATTACAAAAGGATACGGTCAGCACCTGGGAAGAGTGTTCTCCCTGTGAGCAGCTCTGCCATGATGCATCCCACTGACCATATGTCCACTGTAAGATGAGCAGATTTACACTCTCACTCTCTCCCTCTCCCTCTCCTCTCCTCTCCTCTCCTCTCCTCTCCTCTCCTCTCCTCTCCTCTCCTCTCCTCTCCTCTCCTTCTCTCTCTCTCTCTCTCTCTCTCTCTCTCTCTCTCTCTCTCTCTCTCTCTCTCTCTCTCTCTCTCTCTCTCTCTCTCTCTCTCTCTCTCTCTCTCTCTTGGTAAAGAAATTCCTGAGTAAAGCACTTTCAACTCAGGTATATCGACCCTTTAGAAGATATTAATTCATTAATTTTCCTGCACCTAAATACACATACTTTCCTTGTAGTATCACACACACACACACACACACACACACACACACACATTTGTCTTATAGTATCACACACACACACACACACACACACACACACACACATTTTTCTTATAGTATCACACACACACACACACACATTTTTCTTATAGTATCACACACACACACACACACACACACACACACACACACACACACACACACACACACACACACACACACACACACACACACACACACATTTTCCTTTGCCGGCTAGAGTGATACAAAACCACTCTGCTTTTGACTATAAGTAAGATAGTTGGGTATTGTTTAGTTTATGTGACTTGAGTGTGTAAATACTGAATAATATGACAAAAAAAATCCAAACTCATACTCACAGGAAGCTAAAATCACACATAGTTCCAAAATAAACAATGATTTCTGTATAAATTTGATAGGGTGACAAAGATATGAGTATTGTTGACTCACCCCATGTCGTTTTGTGATTACTGACTTAACAAGAATGAATACAATCAATGGCTATGAATAAATCAATATCAATCTTACATGTGTATTATGAATGACTTTATATACTACATAAATTGGCAGTTTTTGTGAAATTCTAACACTAAATTATCAAACCTGAAAACCAAAACATGATAATACCCTAATATCTTGTTTTCAAAAGTGATGATGTCCTTGTTGTGGAATAGTCTTTTCTTGTTGAAATTTTGAAAGTCTTGCACCTCTGATACATTTCCTTGGCAAGGAGAAAATTGTTTATTCCCTGCAAAACCTTCGAAGGTTTAATGAACAAAGTGTGACAACAAAAATGCTGGTTTGTATTTGTGTGTGTGTGTGTTTATTTCTGGAGCTTTGAGAGCTTAAGCAGCCAATAACAAAAGTCATGAGCTCAGCCAATTGTGCCAGTGACACAGTGCAGACTATTTGCTTAGGTGCTCTGACAATGTCTGGCGAAGAGAAGGTTGCCTTGCAGCTTTTATGTGTCAAGCTATTTGGGGAAAGTCTACTGAAAAAATCTCAGCAATGTTTAACTTCTCAAGGTTAAAATTCTTGCCCCACATTACTTTTGTCTCAAGAATATATTAAACTAACACCAATGTTTAGCTTCTCAAAGTTAAGATTCTTCCCCCCCTCATTGAATTTGTCTCAGGAATATATTGAAGTAAACCCTGTCTCTTTACTCACCCGTCTGGTTGTAGTGCATCCAATTAAGCATAATTTCTGGTGCTCGATACCATCTTGTGGCGACATAACCTGTCATTTCTGACTCTGTGGGTCTGGCCAGCCCAAAGTCCAGAATCTTGAGCTCACAATCTTCATTAACTGCTATATTGCTGGGTTTTAGGTCCTGTGGCATGGCAGGGAAAGAATGGTCAGTCTAGATGTGTGTGATATCAAAAATACTATATGATGAAGTCCACTGCTTGCTTCAATTAATTCTATAAAGATTATTACATACTAATAAGTCATGCTGTATTTCCTGCTAAAGTATAAATGTGCTAGTTAGCTTTGCAAACTTATTTTCTATAGCCAATGTAAAAGTGGCAGTGTCCTGTGTTGTGTAGAGCATGTGAAAAGAAGGCAACCAATGTTTTAATCAGTGCAGGTATTCACCACTGTCATGTTAAGTACCTTTGTTTAAAACCTAAGTTTCTATTCAGTAGCTAGTCCCAATTTTTAACATCAATTAAACTTTTTCTTAGTGATGTTCTTTTGATACTTCTTGGTTTCCAATCTGCTTTTATGAACTTTAATGAAGGTAATCTATATCTTTGATAAAATCTTTATCAACACTATTTATTTATCAGCATACAAAAGAAAAAAACCTTATTGAAGAGGACACCACAACATGAATCTTCTACAGTAAAGAATATGAATAAAATAACCATATTCATAAAGTTAACAGTTTTCATCATGTCATTCCCTCAGAGAAATTACAAACAGACAGACAGTAGGTGTGGGGTGCTGGGAGTGAGTCATGAGGTTGTGGGGTGGGGGTGGGCGTGTGGTGGGGTGGGCGTGTGGTGACGAAGTGTGAGGTGGAATGGTTGGGAAGGAAGATGGATGAGGCTGGTGACCTACCCTGTGGATGATGCCGGCTGAGTGGATGTACTTGAGGCCTCGTAACACCTGGTAGATGAGGAACTGTACGTGGTCATCGGTCAGCTTTTGGGTTTTAACTATGTTGTTGAGGTCAGCTCCCATCAGCGGGGTCACCAGGTACCTGAAGGTTAATTAAAACAACTCATCACGTCATCTACATTGATCTCTGATGGAATTATGCACGTCCGTCTTTTTTTTCTTTTTTTTTGACATTAAAAGGGTACTGGCTAAGGGAAAACAAAAATTCGTAGAAAAAAATCCCGCTTGTCCCCAATAATATGGAAGAGGTCATACCCAATAATGTTTAGAAGATATATATTACTGTTTCATTTCAGCAACAATTGAATCTATCAAAATAACAGAAAAACAATAAAAAAGCTTAAACTATTTCAAAATCAGGAAAATAGCAAACATAAACGATGACAATTAATTTACACTAATACCTTTCAACAAGATTATAATATATATCTAATGACACTTGATACAGCAATAATTCAATACCATTAATACATTAGTGATTATTCCGCCTACCACCAGATAATCTGCAATCACACTTAACTCCTTCATTCCAAACATATTATTGTTATTATTATTGCTATCATAATTAAGTATTACAATTTTCCATTTTTCAGAATTATGTAAAGTCTCATTACACCAACACTGACAACTTCATTTGTTTTGTATTACCCAAGGGACTTACATGCATAATATATAACAAACATACGAATATAAACATGGAACTCATAGCCGGCCAACACTTAACCCTTCCAAATCTTGCTCAATAGTATATATACGCACTTTGCTGCAATCCTTCCTAACTGCCAAAGAAAAGTAGTGTGCGTTTATACCTATCACTTTTCATCTTGTGGCCACCGAACGATATACGAATATAATATGTATCGTATTCCTAACCACGTGAATGGAGAAGAGAGAGAGAGAGAGAGAGAGAGAGAGAGAGAGAGAGAGAGAGAGAGAGAGAGAGAGAGAGAGATGGGGGGGTGGAGTCATTGTCACCATCGCTATGCTGGCACGTAGGATATCAAAATGGGTACGAAAATAAGACGTAGAATGAGACGTATTTCATATATTACGACAATATAAAGGCGAGAAGTGAAGAGGATTGATGGAGGGGGAGGGGGAGGGGGAGGGGAAGCATTGTAAGCCTTCAGGTCAACCCTTGATCATCCTGTTTAGCTGTGTTGGGCCACGTGCCTCCAAGCGTGAGCACCTGTTATGATATACTCCCGAACATTGACGTCACGTATGTAGGATAAGCGCCTGAGGTGATGATGAAGCTTCTATACCTGACATTCTGCACCTGACATACAGCTGAGACCCACAGTGAAGCAGGTGGATTAAAATTATGCGCACTACCCTCTTGAATGCGTCTCACGATAATAACACGAATCTGAGAGGCTATAACCTAACCCAGATACATTCAATATGCGCATGACGCCGCTGAATAATGACACTGTTGCGCATGACTCTAATCAGACTCCCCTACCTGATAACAATGACATGTGATAATTACAAAACACACACCTTCCGTGCAATATGCTACACACTCCATAATATGACAGGTTATAAAGATGGGTTAGTGAGTGGGTGGGTGGGTGGGTGCATTTTCTAGAGCATAACAACAACGTATTTCTCCCGCCCTTCTCAACATCAACACCGCCACCGCAGTCCGCAGCACCTGTACGGCCTGCTGCCTGTCTACCTGCCTCCCCCTCCACCTAGGTCAGTGTTACAAGGCCAGACGAGGGACAAACCTGTAATTACCAAACATAACACTTCCTCCCGTAACTCGAGAGGTGGATGAATAACAAACAGAAACCTTCACACTAATGCCATTCACCGGAACATTCCCATCTCGCTAAGCTTAGAAGGACGAAGATAGATAAGGAAAAGAAAGGAAGAAAAAAAAGTAATCAGACAGAGGTGGGCGGTGGCTGCAGCATACGTAAAGAAAAAAGAACTAAGTAACTCTTCTCAAAACCCACATGAATATCTCCTTTCCAGGCTAGTGACGAGGTTAGTGGGGGCGGTGGTGGAGGTGTAGCAGGAAGCCTAAGCAAGTCTGTAGCGGCAGGAGTAGTGGCAACAACGAGTGTCAGATTATGCTTCCCCTACTTAAGTAACATGAAAAAGGGGTTAAGGCTAGAGACACGTGGCATGTATACGAGGCCAGGTGAATACATATAAACGGGTGTCAGGTTTTTTGTGTTGAAAAGCAGGGCGTTGGTGTAGTTACTTGAATCTACACGAGTTAATGAGTCTAAAAATAAACTTGGGAGTGTTGAAGTGTTGTGTGTAGTCTTAATTAATGTACAATGACTGACACACACACACACACACACACACACACACACACACACACACACACACACACACACCTTAAATCCTAAAACAAACGTTAAGAAAATCAGTTTAAGGACCGCACTTCAAGCCTTTCTCCTCCTCTCCCACCAAATTTAAGAGTCATTCCTCATACCCACGCAAGGAAATACGAGAATCGACACCACCACCACCACTGCCATTACCAGTATTAATCGATCTCCACCATCAGCCATTACTACTCCTCCAACGGATTAACTTGCAGCTTTCTCTACTCTCTCTCTCTCTCTCTCTCTCTCTCTCTCTCTCTCTCTCTCTCTCTCTCTCTCTCTCTCTCTCTCTCTCTCTCTCTATGCTGACCACTGTCTACCTCTTTCTTGGCCCCATCCATCTTCTCTTAGTGGGAATTGGAAACTTTAACGAGAGAGAGAGAGAGAGAGAGAGAGAGAGAGAGAGAGAGAGAGAGAGAGAGAGAGAGAGAGAGAGAGAGAGAGAGAGAGAGAGAGAGAGAGAGTTAGCAAGCAAGCAAACACAGGTAGAAAACAAGACAGACAGACAGACAGCAGGTAAGGAGGAATGAGAAGAAAGGAAGGAAGGAAGGGGGGAAAAAAATATAATGAAACGAAGGACACAATTTATAACAACGGTAACTATGACATAGAAACGAGGATAAATCAATCAGCCAAGAGAGTAAGAGAGAGAGAGTGAGGAGAAGATATAGGTGACCAGAGGAGAGGATTGCCAGAACGATCGAGAGGGAGACATGAGCAAGGAGGAGGAGGAGGAGAAAGGGTGGTGGTGGCGCCAGGCAGTGTCTCCCAACCAAAATATCACCCGTTACCTCCCTACTCCTCCCCACTCCCTAACCTGGCACTTGTTCCTACCCCTCCCTCCCACTCACTCACTCCCTCCCTACCTTCCCCTACACCCCGCCCCGCCCCGCCCTGTAGGTTGTGAGGTGTGACGGGCAAACTGCGACGACGGACAAAAGCTTCTTATGTTCAGGTGAATAGATGTGTGTTTTATATATATTTTTTTATATGCATTTTTGTGTGTGTCGTGCATCAATGGTGGTGTGGAAATTAAAGGTATTATTAGGGGCTATTATTATTGTTATTGTTGTTATTATTATTATTATTATTGTTATTATTATTATTATCGAGATGGTTGTTGTTGCAGCGTCAATAAAATACGATTGTGGAGACTTTTTGTTGCTATTTTCACCATTATTTTGTGGAATTTATTGTATTAGCATGCTCTCTCTCTCTCTCTCTCTCTCTCTCTCTCTCTCTCTCTCTCTCTCTCTCTCTCTCTCTCTCTTACGACAGCAGGATTGGAAATACGTTCACATACGTGTCGCTCAGTGACGTGTGTGTGTGTGTGTGTGTGTGTGTGTGTGTGTGTGTACGATAGAGTGGGAGGCGAAACACTGAAATAATCGATAGCAAACGTGTGTGTGTGTGTGTGTGTAACTGTGTATGTACGTATGTACGTGTGTGCGTGTGTGTGTGTCTGTGTCAGGAAGTGAGTGTGGCACGTGGCACCACACTTTTTTTATTTGTTTGTTTATTTATTTGGTTGTTTGTATGTTGTCCACGAAAAAGATGAGGAAAAATATGTAAAGTGGATGTCCGTTATGACAGATTACAGTTGATGTTGTCGTTGTTGATGTTAGTCTTGTCAAGCACTACAGGAAAAGAAGAAGAAGAAACAACAACAACAACAACAACTATAACACTAATAACGATAACAAGAGATAACGTTATAAAATTAGATTAAAAAGAGAGAGAGAGAGAGAGAGAGAGAGAGAGAGAGAGAGAGAGAGAGAGAGAGAGAGAGAGAGAGAGAGAGAGAGAGAGAGAGAGAGAGAGAGAGAGAGAGAGAGAGTTGAACACAAACAGACAGACAGACAAGGCTATATGTAAGGGTGTGTAGGAGCCTTAAATCTTTTGTGTGGCAGAATCTTACTAACCTGTTCTGCCCACACACACACACACACACTGACACACACACACACAGAGATTTGTTCATTCATGACTTCCTTCACCCACGACGATTATTCATCAACTCTCTCTCTCTCTCTCTCTCTCTCTCTCTCTCTCTCTCTCTCTCTCTCTCTCTCTCTCACCACCCACACCATTTTATTTTTCTTCTTCTTCTTCTTCTTCCTGTCTTTCCTTCCCCCCCTTCCTCCCCCCACACGCCTTGCTAGCGCCCTTCCCAAAGCACTCAGATTATCACCACGCGTCTGTCTTTCAAAAGATCGACATTATTTAGAAAAGGGAGGCGGAGGTGTGATGATGCCAAGACACACACACACACACACGCGTTACAACTCTCCACTGTTGATTTTTACACAGTGAGATATACAGAAGTACATTTTCTGAGCATATATCTAAGGCAAGATGAGCAGCAGTGCCACCTAACGTGCAAAATACAGCTGGAATGAAGAGTTACACGTCCGCCGGTCTGCCTCTCACTGAACCTTCCCTCCTTCCTTCCTTTCCTCCTTCCTTCACCAGGTAAGCGCTTATTTCCGGCTTCCCTGTCACTGAACTCTTGGTAAACGCGGAAACATGTACTACTACGTTTTTACCTCATCCCTCAAGCAACACTTCTACACCCTACATACGTCACCCTATAAATATAAATAAAATAAATAAACTAATGGGAAAAATAAATATAATAATTGAGATACTACAATAATTAATAAGGAAACAAAATATTAGAGTTTATGTGTATATGAATGCTCCTTGTTGTTCTGGTTGTTGTTGTTGTTGTTGTTGCTGGCCATCTTCATTTTTTTCCCCCCAATGCACAACTATAGAGGTAACAAATGATAACAAAAGTTCCCCTACACGAGACCTCCTTCAATCATTGTGAGAGGGAACTAACTTATAACGTAGCATCAGCCAGGCCATTACAATATACAAGTGTAATGATGTATGTATGTATTACTTTATATTACGTATTCTTGAGTCTATATACTATAAATGTGGGAGCTAGTTTGTTTTGTGTACAGCCTATCGTTATCAGTCGTATCAAGTGTCGGTTTTTTCAATATTTCCTTAACAATACACTACAACAAGACGTCACACTCGTATTTTTACCTTCATACACATTACAAAGGACTCATTCTCTCTCTCTCTCTCTCTCTCTCTCTCTCTCTCTCTCTCTCTCTCTCTCTCTCTCTCTCTCTCTCTCTCTCTCTCTCTCTCTCTCTCTGTATATGCAACACAAACACTCCCTTGGCCATGAATAAATTCACCTTCACTGTATACTTTCCCTCAAACACACTTGTAAACTTCTCTCCTCCTATTCCTTCCCACTGTTAAGACCGTCACTCTACATCCAAACGGGAGCTTCCTCTGCCATACACACACACCCACCCACACACCCACACACACACCCACACACATACACACACACACCCACACACACACACACAGGTATACTTACACGTCTTGGAAGTCTTTGAAGGTGGTAGAAGGCGTGAAGACATCTAAAAGTCCGATAATCTGAAAGGAAACCGAAAAAAAAACACAATGTAGATAACACGAATATATTTTGGCGTGTATGATATGATATGATATGATATGATATGATATGAGAGAGAGAGAGAGAGAGAGAGAGAGAGAGAGAGAGAGAGAGAGAGAGAGAGAGAGAGAGAGAGAGAGAGAGAGAGAATATTGCCTGGTTCTGCATAATCATTGTTTCATTAATAATTATGCCTAAAATATGAGGGGTAAAGGGGGAGGCCGACCAAAGGGAACCGGCATTACCATTATTACACACACACACACACACACACACACACACACACACACACAGATAGATAGAAATTGAGACATGAAAAAGGAAGAAATTACAACCATATCAAAATCTACTACTACTACTACTACTATAACCTCTAACCTACTACTACTACTGGCCAGCGATACTACCTGACGTCACACATGGGCCAGTGATGTCATGTTCAAGGATTCCGTAACGTCACGAAGACAACCACCAATGGGAAAACGAGCAAGATAAACGCTAGATGGCAACTTTAGTTCACCTGGGCAGCGGGCAACCAATAAGACTTCCTAGAAACGTTTGGCACCTAGTTATTTTATTCTAACCCAGAGAGAGAGAGAGAGAGAGAGAGAGAGAGAGAGAGAGAGAGAGAGAGAGAGAGAGAGAGAGAGAGAGAGAGAGAGAGAGAGAGAGAGAGAGAGGGAGAAACTTTGCATACATTACGTAGCTGAAAAGGTCATCAATATTATTAACATGGACAGAATAATGACATTTTCCGTGTGTGTGTGTGTGTGTGTGTGTGTGTGTGTGTGTGTGTGTGACCTTGGAAGGCGACGGACAGTGGTAGTGGTAGCAATGGTGGTGGTGGTGGTGGTGGGCGGAAGAGACTCAACTCACTCACCCACCACCACCACCACCTCCACCAAATCCACAACCAGGAAAATGTATTCACACTAACAGTCCATCACCACCACCACCACTAACAACATAACAATGAGCAGGAACTTACATACATCATAGTCAACATTTGTATAACAACTTTGTATAATAGTAGTAGTAGTAGTATTGATTCCAAAGTTATTTTACATACGGACTAACAAACTGACTAAATAACTAAGTAACTAACTACCTACCTACTTAACTAACTAACTAACTAAATACATTAATAAATAAACAAATAATCAGCTAACCTAACCTAACCTAACAGACTCCCAGGGTGACGGCAGTGCAGGTTTAGTTTAAGGCCTCAGGAGGACCCTTGTTAAAGCAGTGACTGATGGAAGGCCGCAGCGTCGTGGCCTGAGGATTAACCTTAATATGTGCGGCTTTTCAATCTCCATCCTGATAGCCTACATAAAACTCAGGTAAAGAGAAAGAGAAAGAGAAAGAGGAAGAGGAAGAGGAGGAGGAGGAGGAGGAGGAGGAACATGAATAATGATAATGAGGAAAAGTCAGAGAATAATAATAATAATAATAATAATAATAATAACAATAATAACAATAATAACAATAACAATAATAATATGAAACTCCCTAACGTGACACGGGGAAAAAAAAAAGTGCATTAACATAATAAAGAGAATCCATTAACACAATTACTCAGCAAGAAGTGTAACTCGAGAGCAGCTTAATCAATGACTGACACACACACACACACACACACACACACACACACACACACAGACACACACACACACACACACAAGCAAGACCTAACATAATTGATACCTAAACATTTAATCGAATTTCTAGTATAATTTTATTACACAAACCCGGTATTAAACGACAGGACGGTACACACACACACACACACACACACACACACGCACACATACAAGGTCAAGTCCAAACATTCCTTTCATCCACCCATCTTCTCTTTCTTTAATGGGGCAGCAGCTGCATTTTACTACTCACACCCCCCCATCCGCCCACCCATGCAAGAGTTTGGACGGCCCAGCGCCCTTGCTAACGAGTACGGTACTAAGGCAGCAACAACATCAGCAGTCTCTCCTCTCATCCTCCCTCACTCGTGCCAAGACAAACATACAAACAGGTGCTCACTTTTAAGAGTATACAGACTTATACGCATCTAAAGGAGTGTGTTACTATATTTGTGCAAACCGTTTAGGACTCATGCATACACATACTTACTGCTTCCTAATACGATTAATGAAGTGCAGTTAGTTAGTGAAAACGTTCTTAATATGCATCCTAAACGCATTTATTCCGAATACAAATACAAGCGGGATAGTTTTCGAGCATGCAAGCCGTTGAAGTCTGTATATATATCATCTATTCTACGTACAATATAAACTTCTCTTTTATGATACAAAAATCGAATTAAATTACAACTTAAGCAAACTATTCAAGGCAGTATTTATAACCCCATCCCATCTCATCCTACCCTACCCCTCCCCCTACCCTCCACTTTGATACAGCTTATACAAGGTAACTAATATCACTGCAGCGGCCTAATTAAAGACTGATTGTGCGTCTGTATGAGTGTATGAAAGAAAACGGGCGCAGTTCGGAGGCAGGGGTCACGTTTTCTATTCTCGAGGCAAGGTGAGACAGACAGACAGACAGATAGACAGACAAAGAGCCTCGACTTTTAACCGTCTCCTCATTACCTGACCCGCTCACTCCTGACGGCGGTAAATTCAGGTAAAGGTATAAAAAAAAATAAATAAATAAAATAAAAAAGTGAAGGCTATCTGATAATGGGGCCTTAATTAATGCAAGTACTATCCACATTTCCTCTTTTTTTCATGAATTAATAAAAGAGAAGAAACACGAAGTAGAAAGCTTTTTTTTCCTAATCTTGTTTGTGTTATGTAAGTGTGCGTGTTGACGTGAGAGAGAGAGAGAGAGAGAGAGAGAGAGAGAGAGAGAGAGAGAGAGAGAGAGAGAGAGAGAGAGAGAGAGAGAGAGAGAGAGAGAGAGAGAGAATACTGTTATCGTGTATTAATTTTGTAAACACGAACACACATACGTACCTACACACTGTTGCCACCTGCTGCCTCCCAACTAAGTCAATCTCATTACTCCATCTGAGTGATATACCTGTCGCCCTCCCTACCTTTATCTCTTACGTCCTCTCCTCTCCCCTCCACACACACACACACACACACACACACACACACACATGACGATTTACGCTTCATATAGTTTCTTTCAACACCTCATAATCTAATCGACACAAAAAGTAAAAATAGACCACAGAGAGAGAGAGAGAGAGAGAGAGAGAGAGAGAGAGGAATACAGGCAGGCATAGAGCAAGGTCCGATCACCATGTCTGACAGGCTACAAATAGCTATTCATTGGCTCTCTCTCTCTCTCTCTCTCTCTCTCTCTCTCTCTCTCTCTCTCTCTCTCTCTCTCTCTCTCTCGTACCCACACGCTGGACACACTTAATGACAACTCTATCAGACATACTAGCAGTGGTTTGGGCCGTCAGTTCCCCTCCACCTCACAACCCGGCCACCAAGCGGGCTATCTTCTGATAAGGGACTTCCAACCGTGAGGGTATACACATAAGTAGTACAATTACTGTATTATTATCATTATTATTACCAGTAGTAGTAGTAGTAGTAGTAGTAGTAGTAGAAGTATTACTATTATTATTATTATTAGTTGTAGTAGTAATAATAATAAAAGGATAGATAATAACTATTGCGTTTCAAGACTGGAAAACAGACACCACTTACCCCTCCCACACACACACACACATACAGACACACACACATACAGACACACACACACACACACACACACACACGCACGTCGGGGATGATGAAAAACTAATGGTCATAAATATATACTAAACAAGGGATTAACTGAATATCAGAGTTATGTTCAGAAATACAGAGGAGTATTGATAGTGGGTATAAAAAAGGAAATGGGAGGTGGTTAGAGCAAGAAACAACCGGACGTAATGGCGATTGGACAGCACGAGATCAGCTCAGACTAGAAGTAAGCACAAGTGTCTGTCTGTATGCTAGTCACGCGCTGGTAATCAAGCAAGCCTTCCTCTCACTGATAAACTAATGCAGAAAGGAAATAATAGACATTCCATTCCATCACTCGTTCAAACCTTCACTTCTTTTTTTTCAAACTAATACAGCTTCCATACCCACTTCTTTCCTCCTCCTCCTTTTCCTGCTATTACTTCTACTACAACCACGATGCATTGACTAAAACAGAATGGAAATAAATACACATTCCTTTCCATCACTCATTCAAACTAATATAGCTTCTAAACCCACTTTTTTCTTCTTCCTTCTTTTACTTATTACTTCTACTACAGCCACGGTACATTAACTCACATTCTCGTGGTCCATGTGCTTCAACATCCGTAGTTCTCTGTAGGTTCTCTTAGCGTGGATGTGGGTCTGGAAGGGACGCGCTAACTTCTTGATGGCTACCTTTGTGTTCGTCTTCTTGTCCATCGCTGAGCTGTGAAGGGAGGAAGGGATACTGTTATTAATACTGGTAGTAGTAGTGGTAGTAGTAGTAGTAGTAGTAGTAGTAGTAGTAGTAGTAGTAGTAGTAGTAGTAGTAGTAGTAGTAGTAGTAGTAGTGTCACAATAGCCTGAGTGCAATAAAACAATAAACTCCTCAGCAACAAGTCATTCTATCTAGTTTTTATACATGTACAGTCTTAATAATGTGTAAATGTGTTGTAGTGTAGTTTTACATGTATATCCTGTAGTTTTATAAGTATGTTCCTTAAGAAAGAAGTAAGAGCCTAATCCAAAGCAAGTTTCTTTTCTGTATTACACAAAAAGACTAACTCTCATTAGGGCTTTATTGAAATGGAATTAAAATGTAGGAATG
The DNA here is from genome assembly GCA_029783475.1 of Metacarcinus magister. Classification (NCBI taxonomy): domain Eukaryota; kingdom Metazoa; phylum Arthropoda; class Malacostraca; order Decapoda; family Cancridae; genus Metacarcinus; species Metacarcinus magister. Next base: position 3,631,580 of record JAPQNM010000040.1, read on the forward strand.
GAAGAAATATTTCAATCCGTTGTAATTCACTAACAGTTATAGAAAGACACCAAATAATATTAATACATTATATTGTGTAGATTTAGAGCAGGTCATCTCTATGTATTTTTTGTCACGGGAGACCAGCATCACCTAATAAATTTGAATAATGGTTATTTTATGTGGATTGTGAATATAGAAGTATGAATGGAAAAAAATACTTTGAAATAGTTTGAATTCACTGTTAAAGAAAAGAGAAATAAAAATAACTTTAATCCGTTATACAGTGTACTACATTATACATACATACATACATAAACAACTAAATAAGAAAATAAATAAATAAACTGTAGCTACACAAAGCTGGTTAGTGATTATTAATACCACTATATAGCATTAAAAAAAATTAACCTAACTATTAGTAAGTACAAACGCATCCTATATTTGGTCACTTAGACGAATGCATCTTTACTTCATTTAGATTGTACTTGACCTTATCATTGGAGGTACAGTGGCAATCATAAGTTTTTCAATAACCTGCTATGCTCACCTTTATCTAAGTCCTATGATCTACTGGCAAGCTATCAGTTATTAGGCTTTGTAAGAAGACTGTCAGTAGGACTTACGAGGATTGAGGGAAATGCTAAATACAGTGCAAGTTATTGTGTGTGTTTGTGTGTGTGTGTGTGGGAGGTTAATGAACTTGTGATTGTGACTTAATTAACATACCTAACTATAATTGTTTTCAAGAGTTTGCAGTCTATCCCTGAACACATTTGTACTGAAATAATAATAATAATATAAACAGGTAAATGAATACTGGTAGTCTGCAATAAACACTGATACGGACTGAAAGCTTGTAAATAATAACAATAGGCTTATTCTCAACAGCTGACACAGACCTACTCATCCATGTCTACCTTACCATCATGGGAGTGTTAAATACATCCTAACCTAATCCAACCTACTAACCTAACCTAACACTAAATGCTTCTGTCTTGTGCTTCAAATCAAATCTACATATCAGATGATCCAGTTTATCGTTACTTCCACTCTGTATCTTCATATCTCTACCACTTTTAACATTCATATATTTTTTTCCTGTGCGAATTGTTATAAGACTTGCATTTAGGTACACAGTTTTTCCTTTTAAGTTGACCAAAGAGTACAGCAGAATTCACCTCTCTAAATATTTTCCATCTCCATAATTCTTTCCATTAATCCATCAATACTTGCTTTTATGCTCCAGGGAAATCACTTCTTTTTTTATCCCTTACTTAAGCAACAGTATTTTGGTAATCTTCTTCCCACACGCTATCTCTAAAAGCTTCATCCACAATTTCCTGAGCTGACTACACAGTAATAGTCCTTTCACTCACACTAAGTAATGCATATTAACCTTTTAGCTTCCTCAGGTGTACATTTTTTTTTACCTTGCCTCTCCCTGTGTCTTCTATATAGGAACCTTTTGTCTCGTACATACATGATTCTTATTATTTATATTTTGTATCCCTTTATTCTCTCTACTGTACTAGTGTATATTGGGTTTTTTTCCCTTTTTTTCCTAGAGTATATCAGATAACCCTCATGTCATGCATCCCTTTGTTTACATTTAATTACACGGCGCTGGCTTCCTCTAATTATGTGATATTGATCCTTGAACTTTCCCTGCCTTCATCTTTGCCTTGCTGATATCTTCTTCCCTTTTTTTTTTTCTTCCTCTCAGTATAGTCAGTCTTGTAAACACAGTCTTCCTTCAACTTGCAGTCTGACATGTCAACTAAATTCATATGAAGCCTAATAACACTATGAAGCAGCCTTAATATATATTTTTTTAAATTTATATTATAGTTTTGTGACCATTGGCTAAGTCTCCATTTCACGTCAAAAAAAATATATAGTTCATCTACTAGTCAAAGGAAGTTCACCTATAACCTAATAACTATTCACTATACAATGACCTCCATTATGTGGCAATCACTGTCACTTCAACCATACCTCAGCCTCTTCATGTATCCTCCCACCTACTCATACATTCATGTCACCATACACTAGTCCACTATCATAACCTTTACTCCTTCATCAAATGTTCAAGCATTGTCTTGTTAAATTTTCAAGACTTTTTTTTCGATTTTTTTTTCACTCTCTCATTCAAATGACATAAAATTTGCACACCTTCATGTCTGTCTAATGTCACGGCGGGACAATCAAAGGTGACCAATATTTTCTTTATGTCTTAACTATATCTTGAAAAAGCACTTAACATTACCTACCTACAATAAATATCCTAAATAGTGACCTATCTATCTACTTAGCTATTTATTTAGAACACACACACACACACTTCACTTCATATTATCAATGTTCCCCTTCACTCATGCACTCCTTGACCTCATTGCTTCACCTTGTTCATTTATATCCTTCCCTTGTGAGACCCAGAATGCATAGGCTACACCCCTCCCCTCGCTCTCCTCCACCACCGGAATCACACAATTATTCCCCTTTCATCACCTCTCATTCCTCTTTGGGTATTCCTGGTGCATCCTTGCTGATATATTCTCTAAGGATTATCATAGCTTATACATATATATATATATATTTACGAAAGCATTCATCTTTCTTACGTCTTGCATGCCACGGCAGAAGATTTTGTCTGGCTTTGGCAAATATATTCCTGAACACATTTATATTACTTCATCCTCTTTGATTTCATGGTTTGGTCTGTAATTGTTGAGTATCATCAGCAAACCTGACATTACTACGATATTTTCCATTTACCTTAATTCCTGCCTTTTCCCATTCTAAATTCTGAAGAACTTCCTCTAATACTTCCGTGAAAAATCTAGAAGTAGTGTCACCTCGTCTGAACTTTTTTCTTTTTTGGTAATTTCTCGCTGACTTTGTGTAGATTTATAGTGCCGTGCTTTCCTCACAGATGTCTTTTAATACCTTAAAATATATTTCATCTACCAATATTGAATCCTAACTCTTCTATAAGGTTTCCAACATTTTTTCTATATACATATGTAAATAATAGTACTAGAGAAAGCAACAACACTTGGCATTGGCAGAAAACAATTGCAAAATAAAGAAATCACTAAAAGGAATGAACAGAGGCAAAGCATGAGATGAAAGTGGCTTATTGGTTGATCTAATTAAGGATGCAGCTGATTTTCTACCATACAAACTCACAGTACTTTTTATCGAACACTTCAAAACCTGCTGTGTACCAAATACTTAGAAAAATGCTATAACAATACTAACTCATAAGAAAGGAGACATCAAAACCCTAAAAACCATTGTCCAATAAGTCTATTGTCTGTAGTAGCCATACAAGTTTTTCACGAGTACTCATGCAGAGGATTAGTGCAACACTGGACTCAAACCAGTTACAAGAGCAAGCAGGATTAAAGAGTGGTTATTCAACAATGGGCAACATCCACATCATTAATCAAGTAGTAGAAAAAAAATGCAGAATACACTAAACACATTACATATGACTTCTATAGCTTATAAAAAGTTCTCTGACTCAGCAGTTATGAAAGCACTTAGGAGACAGGAGGTAGATTAAATATACGTGAATATATTAGAAGATATCAATAACGAAAGCACTGACACTATAAAGCTACAAAAAGTCACTGAGAAAGTACTAATATAGAAAGGGCTCAGACACGACAACACATTTTCTCGTAAATTGTTCATTCACGACATCATCAAAGAAAATTATTAGAAAGACTTTGCATGAAACGAGGCAGAAATTGAGATGAATGGATAATACCTATACAACCAAGAGAAAAAAGCGGACATGAGCAGGACATGTCGTGTGCTGAAGAGATAATCGATGGACTGTCAAACTAACTGAATGACAACCCAGGGATGGTAAAAAAAAAAAGCAGGGCAGACAGAGACCCACATGAACAGATGATAGGAAATTTTGCTGGGGTAACATGGAATAGACAGGCAGCAAATAGAGATGAGAGGGGAAGGTTAGGTAGGCCTTTTTCCTGCAGTGGACTCATAATAAAGGCTGATAATGATGATGATGACTAGAGAAAGTGCTAGGAACATCTGGGTTGACTTTCTCCAATGCTATAATCTAACTAGGTAAATAGAAAAACTGGAAGCCCTTTTGGAAGTGTTAGGATTCATGTGGGATTGTTGTGTAAGTGAACTAGTTATGTAGGTAAGTATCCAGCAAAGCACATCACTGTAGGCAGGATGTAACTATGGTACCTGATATCGTGGGTGGGACTGAATGCTAACAATATCACACAACAATGTAACCTTCCACACTCCTTCCTGAACAGATAAATTGATGAAAAAAAAAGGCTTCCTGCTATGTTTTGTGTTCAGTAAAAAAATTATAGCTTGCCTAATTTAGCTATACTTATATGTATTCATGCCTTAAGAGATAACATGCACGAGTATAAGGGGCAACTATATGAAAAAATGGTAATATAAAAATACAACTCTGAATTATCCAGAGCATTCAGGTGAAGATGTAAATTAATACCAAAAAAATGTGCAAGAAGTATATAAAAATTACTTAATCATATGCGTACTTGAAGCAGATGTTTTTAAGTTAAGCAAAACAAGTACACGTTACAAGATTACTGATAGCTAATTAGTAAGATGAACCAAATTAATTAATGGTGAAAATTATGACATGTATGGGATTATCCATATTATTATATAGCTATGTATGTATTGACAGAACTCCATCACCTGTAGGAATGGCTGGAGAAGGTCACTCTTAATTAATCAACACCTGCACCAAATCTATGAGACAGGTGCAAGGTGTGTCTATGCAAGGTATATAGGTCTAACTAGTACTGGGATCACAATATTGCTCCTAAAAGTGTATCTTAATAACTGACTTCAAACATATTCCTCAAAAAATGTGATACCAGTACAAGCTCACAAAACTTACGTAAAATATAAGTAAGTAGGTAAGGTAAGATAATTGTAAGGTAAGTAAGTATGTAAGTAAGTGAATGAGTGAGTAAGTACGTGAATAAGTAAATAAGTGAGTGAATGAGTGAGTAAGTAAATAAGTAAGTAAGTAAGGAAGGTAGAGAGTCGAAAGTACCACGACAGAGGGAAGAAAGCACACACAGCAAGGTAGCGACAGGGAGAAGCAAAGAGTAAGTAAGTACGTAAGTGAGTAAGTAAGTAAGCAAGTGAGTAAGTATTTAAGAAAGTAAGTAAGGTCTAAGTAAGTAAATAAGGTCTAAGTAAGTCAGGTAAGGCAGGTAAATAAGGTAAGTAAGAGCCACTCACCAGACCTGCCCGTACGCCCCCGAGCCCACTGCTGACAACATGGAGTACACTTTGGGCATCTCCCACTCCGTCTTGTTCAACTCCACCGTATGGAAGTCCGTTTTAGGCATTATGAAGTCCTTTGACACTAAGGTTTATCCACTAGAGTTATAGAATAGTTGAAGGGCACATCCACCACCCTCAAGGAGCCTCACACACTCCCTCGCACACCGTCACACCACAACTGAGCGAAGTTTATACACAGAAGGTTGTATGACGTGACCCTAACGCCATCTAGCACCACTCGGAAGAATTTTTTTTCAGGGGTGTCTTACATATTCGTAATTATTCTGGTATGTTCCCTCATTTGATTTATTAGAAGGTAATGATGATATTTTTCTTTATTAAGGGTTACAACCAGATCATTTGTATATCCTGCATGTTGTAGTGTTGCATGCAAACTACTGAAGTCATGAAAGGACAGAGAGGATAATTTGGGTAATTTTACAATTAAAAATAATAATGCGGCAGAAATAATTGTTCTGTTAGAAAAATCTCCACAAAGCAAACACATAATATACATACATTGCATTTGGTGAAATACTGCTAACTTAAGTGGGATGTGATTATACTAGTTGGAAAATAAACACTGCTTTTGAGGCAATAATTTACACAACCATATGGAAAAAAAGAAAGAAAAACAGAAAGCTGCTTTACATCAAATGTTGATATCAAATAAACACAATTACCAGGCACAGACGATTAAAACCAGCCAAATAATTACATCCCATGCATGTTGCAGTGTTGCATGTAAACTATGATAGAATAATTTTGGACATTTTACAAATAAGAATGATAGCCTATTGTTCCAGAAATGATTGTTAGAATAACTTCCACAAAGGAAAACCCAGAAAAGAGATATTGCAAATATCAAGATATCAGTAACCAAATTGGGATGTGACTATAGGTACTAATTGCCATATAAACAGACTGGCATTAAGGCAATAATTAACACCACAATATAAGGTTTTCTGTGCAATTATGCAAATCAAATATTAAACAAATAAAACCATAAAGCTGCCTTACATTACGTGTTGATGTCAATTACTTAACACACATTCCAGACACTCCAAGGAGAGAGGTATTGATAGAGGGGGGGGGGAGAGGCTTCAACAAGCAAGGAGGGAGTGTGTATATAGTTAGAGGTGGAGGCTCCTCTGCCATGGCCATCACCTCGTGGGACGTGCTCACGGAGAAAGTGGTGTCATATACAATAGATAGATGTACCAGGCACATCAGTGGATGACTTAACACACCAAACAACTAACCAAAGAATTAAAAGCATTACACATTAGAGGATGTTACCTGTATAGTATTAATGGCACAGCTGGCATTGCATATCATTGTGGAAGGCAAGTACAAAGGTAGTTGACAGATAATTCATGCAACAAGCTTCCAAAACAAAGTGTTTATGACAAAAAGGACCACAGCTTTTGCCAGATATATACTATGACATGCCTGACTACACAATTTCCTTACATGATATGGCATATCAAAAGGCAGGTTAAGGTGAAATAATTTTAAATATTTCTGATACCAAACAAGCCAAAATTACATAGAAATGAACAACAATTTGGTTCAAATGCTATAAAAAGTAGATACAAAATAACATGGTGTAATATATAAGAGGGCACTATACTAAATTCATTGAAATATTGTAGATGAAATTCATTAAGCACTATCTTTGTTATTCCCCAAAACATTTACAAAAAGCAGAAACTTAAATAATACTATATACAACATGAGCAAGTGCTGTTACAAAATTATGGCTCAAGGCTGTGCTGCACTTTCTGACCAAGCAATCCCACACACACACCATGCACACACCACACAACACACACCAATCCCACACACCACACCATACACACACCAATCACACACACCACACCATACACACACCACACCATGCACACACCAATCCCACACACCACACCATACACACACCAATCACACACACCACACCATACACACACCACATAATGCAAATAAAAATGTAAAGTATGCCCGACCTAAAAGCCATCTCATTACAATTCTAGAACACTCAAAATGTACTTTACCATTGCAAGGACACTGAAACTTTGTAATTGTTGCTTCGAAATAAAACAAATTATGAGATTAATCCATCTAAAAAAAATAATAATAATTGCAGTAAAAAACATTAATGTAATTTTTGTGGAAGTTTCCTTTGTTTATTTATTTTTTATTTATGGTTTATGGTATCCGGTAATGATAATTCTTATAAAATGTTACAACAAACTATACAGCATGAAAAACATAAGGCTACCCATCAATTTGATTTTCTTTGTAGAATAATGGTGGTATTTTCTTTTATAATTTGAAGGGTAAACCTGCATATATATATATATATATATATATATATATATATATATATATATATATATATATATATATATATATATCTCTCTCTCTCTCTCTCTCTCTCTCTCTCTCTCTCTCTCCTCTCTCTCTCTCTCTCTCTCTCTCTCTCCTCTCTCTCTCTCTCTCTCTCTCTCTCTCTCTCTCTCTCTCTCTCTCTCTCTCCTCTCTCTCTCTCTCTCTCTCTCTCTCTCTCTCTCTCTCTCTCTCTCTCTCTCTCTCTCCTCTCTCTCTCTCTCTCTCTCTCCTCTCTCTCTCTCTCTCTCTCTCTCTCTCTCTCTCTCTCTCTCTCTCTCTCCTCTCTCTCTCTCTCTCTCTCTCTCTCTCTCTCTCTCTCTCTCTCTCTCTCCTCTCTCTCTCTCTCTCTCTCTCTCTCTCTCTCTCTCTCTCTCTCTCCTCTCTCTCTCTCTCTCTCTCTCTCTCTCTCTCTCTCTCTCTCTCTCTCTCTCTCTCTCTTTCTCTCTCTCTCTCTCTCTGTCTGTCTGTTTTTGATGAACTTGAATTGACCGGAACACTGTGTCAAGCTATTGTGGACCAACTTGATGTAACTGAAACAATGAACTTCAGCTGTAATCACACAATCAATTATATATTTTTTTCCAGATTGTTTCATTGACACACACATGACGTAACGGTAGTCAATTAACTGGTCTGATTTGTGGCATCTTTCGGCATCCACAGCCTTTGTAATGTCATGTCAATGCAGAATTTTGTTTCAGCTCATCGTGTCATCCTTGTATTCTCGTTCCACGCCTAGTTTTCACAGTCTTGGGGATATACAGACGAAGAGAGCAGAGTGAAATCTCCTCTGGTGCTGGGGTGACTGGTTGACAAGGGACAGGGCAAGACAAGTGACAATCTGGCAAGACAACCAGCGCCACCTACTCAATGTTTGTCCTTCCGCGCGCTTACATGTTTAGTTTACTTTACAGATGCACACACAGACGCAGGTAAAGTTGAATGTACTAATACCTTTCCAGCATAACATACATTTCCAAAACTTAACTGTGCATTATCGATATTATTGTCCGGTACTTCAGTTGGAAATGTAAGGGTTGTAGATAAGATAATGATGCTTTTACCTCGAAAAGTATAGCGGGTTTAGAAAAATATATTAGTTCCATTATAGTCATTCACACAATACATTCTCGGACACGTCTCAGTGATGTCTATTCTATGTATACAAATCTTCACTAAAACATAGAGAAAAAAAATAGGACTATGCCTGAAGGATTGTATTATTAAGGTGAACTTTCTCTAGGGAACAGCAGTCAGTGAGACGCCGCTTTTAATATTCTGTAAGGCAGGTGAAGGGTACAGTCGGAGGCGGTACTGGCAAACTAACGATTAACATGGCAATTACAATGAATTTCTCTCTCTCTCTCTCTCTCTCTCTCTCTCTCTCTCTCTCTCTCTCTCTCTCTCTCTCTCTCTCTCTCTCTCTCTCTCTCTCTCTCTCTCTCTCTCTCTCTCTCTCTCTCTCTCTCTCTCTCTCTCTCTCTCTCTCTCTCTCTCTCTCGAATTGCAGTTACCTGAGAGAATATGAAAAGTTTGCTGATGAGTGTACAGATAGATGACCCGCCTTACATTCTCTGCTAAGGCGAGCACAACCACCCATTTCCAGCCTTCCCCAGCACGTCTGAAACAACAAATACACGCATCAGCTGGTGTTTGCGTGGAGATACGGGGCGTTAATGGCATTCAAACACACTATACAGAGAGAGGCACAGGAAGGAACAGGCTTCTTGTGCCGATAAACTCCCTCGCGCCGTCTGTTGTGTATCCGGCGTTCGCGCACACACACACACACACACACACACACACACACGATAGATTCTTGCTTTTCTATACATCTATTGTTTGTTTTGTTAGTTGTTCAAGAGGGAATTATGGCATGCCCAGCCTCTGTTTTCCTGTTTTTTTTTCTTTTCCTTTTTCTCTTTCTTTTCATCTTTTACTGGAAGGTTATTAGTCGATTAGCAAAATACGAGGAAAATGTCACGGAAAGATAATGGACTTGTGGCCTGTTTTTTATTATTTTTATTTTTCTCTCGGCACCACAACCTTTGATGAAAATACGTGTTTTTTTTTATCATTATTTTTCTTCCTTGCTATTTGTTCTCATAGACGTGACTGCTATTGTTGTTGTGGTGGGTGGCTGTTATTTAGTGGCTGTATGTCTGAAATTATATAAGAAACTGAAATATATTGTGAAAGCAAGAAAATGACAGGTTGCGAATGTGGGTGAAGAGGAAGGAGAGAAGGAGGGAGAGGATGTATGTGAGAGGATAAGGAAGGTGTGTGTGTGTGTGTGTGTGTGTGTGTGTGTGTGTGCGCGTATGCATGTGTGAGGAAGCAAGTGTGAATGAGAGGGAGGGAGTGGTGTTTGCAAGCTGTATAAACGATGGTGACTCAGCTAACATTGAAAACACAAGATCTTTCCTTTATTCATCTTTTTCATTTTTTGGTTGCAGTAAATTTCCTCTTGATTTTTAAACCTCTTTCCTCCGCTTTATTTTTTCCCTATCTATCTGTGTTTCTGTATATATCTGTGTCTGTTTGTATGTTTCCACCTGTCTATGTCTACCTGTCTATGTAACATTGAAGGCATGATCTAAATGACTTGTGAAAGCTTACAGTTAAGGAAAAAAATATATAAAGTTCAGATTGCAAAGGTAAAAGGTTGAAAAAAAAAAATTTGCTGATGAATTGTACAAATCATGAAGGACTTCCGGCATGTTTGTCTTCACTCTCTGCGTCCTCCGTTCCCAGCTTCCTCCTTTCCTATCCCCCCCCTCCCTTCACCCCCCCTTCACCTGCTGTTGTTGTGGCGAGGTCGGGATGATGGAAAGAGGAAGAGAGATAAATATGTGTGTATGAGGTTGAGGACACGTTAACAAAGATGAGAATGATTCTATTGAGGTGAGGAAGGAAGAGGTTAGAAGACTAGGATGAAGGAGGAGGAATGGAGATTACATTCAATTAGATAGGATTACATAGAAATATTAGATAAGATTATATAGTAAGTACAAATCTAAGGAGACCTGTTAGTTTATAAGGATGGTATCTGCTGAATTACATACTGTTACTAGTAAACTACGTGTGTGAGAAAAGGATAGAACAGAGCAAGGCTTCTCCCCACCCACCTCTTCCTCCGATAACATGCCAGCCGGAAACAGCTAGAGGAAAGATACCATGTAAATCTGTTATCGGTATTATCAAATGGTATGCTGATCAAAGTCCCACTATGCTCCTCTTCTAGATACGAGAACGTAGTGCATGGAAAAAGAAAACCCGGTGCGGCGAACCTTATTATATACCAAGCAGGAACTAACTAAGCCAGTCTGTGTGTACTAATTAGGAGCGATATAGGGGTGGGATCGAACCTGTGCTTCTCGGCGTCACAAAGTTGTTCATTTATCGCTAATTTCTGTCATTATACTTTGCAGATGTTGTCCAGCATGTTTTCTTCTTCACACCAGTTTTATGTCGAGCTTGTTTTACTGTTATATGACGATCGTTGTAGCCGTTACGTCTTGTCCCTGCGGCGCCTCGTCCTCCCCCCGGCACAGCTGCACCTCGCCTCCCCGACAGACTTTGCTGAGGGAAAATTAGATGAAAGCTGTATCGCCTGACCGGCTGTGAGAGTAGGTCAGGCCGAGAAGGGGTGGGGAAGAAGGGAGGGATGCCAGGAGGGGGAATAAAGGAGGGAGGGAGGGAGGGGGGGGATATAGAGGGGAAGAGAGTCAGCAGGTGCAGCGTTACGGGGAAAGACGACGGCGACTCAGCACAAACTAAGGCTTGGAGGGAAAACACTCTACTGCTTAATGATGTGTTGTGTTATGAGGCTCTGGAGGCGTGGGGAAGGGAGGGGTGAAGGAAGGAAGGAAGGAAGGAAGGAAGGATAAAGAGAGGGAGCAGGGGGGGTAGAGGAAGGACTTGTAGGAGTGAGGGAGGGTGATGAGGGGGAGGTGTCGTGTCTAGGTGCCGGGTAGGTTGTCAGTCGTATGTTTGGGTGACGTCATGGGAGAAACTTCCTTGTTGATAAGAGGCGTTGGTTCAGGGATTCGGGAGGAACCTGCCCGGCATTTAACAGGTAAGGCAACGTGATGCAGGGCGAGCACGGGAATTAACAGACTATGAAGAAACAATCAATCAGAAGGCAGAATGTGGGTGTGCGGGGCGGGGCGGGACGGGGCGAGGGCAGGGCAGTGTGTCGGGGCGCTCCACACCGAGTGGCTGCTGGCTGCCTCCCTCCCTCCCACCCACCCTGCCCTCGCCGGCCCAGTTGCAGCTTGGCTCCAGTCGCTAGCAGAACACAGCCGCTCGTACTCCCGAGGCGCTCCAGGCGGGTTACCAGGATCTGAGTGTTGGTGGAAGTATCGCGTCCCTCACCTTGACTTCTGACTGGACTGTGAGAGACTTCCCTAAACCGCTGCTGTCTGTGGCTCACTGAAAGGATTTTACATACACACACACATCGGCTGCGAGGATGACTGCCGACGTTCAGGTGCAAGAGGAGGTGGTTCGAAGGGTGAGTACAGGTCTTGTGGCGCCGATAACTAGTTGTGTCTGGATGAGTCTGAATGGAAGAACTGGATGTAATACTAGTAATAGAAAACCATCACTAATGTATCGAGAATCAAAGTTTTATAAATCTTTCTTCTCCTCTACTATGTCGTGGTGATAGATAGGATTTTGGTGTAAAGCTGCGAGGCGTAATCCTGAAGGTGACCTCTCACTGCACAGTTCTATCCCTTCCTGGAATAGTTTGCGGTTTTTATCGTTCACACTCCTACACACACATCTGATCTGGCAACGTGTTTTGAAGGCCAAAGTGTTTTCCATAAAGAACACTACATTTATAATTACGTAGCATGTCTCATCATCCAGTCACTAATTGCACCGCTGTCTACCACAGTACCTAACGCCCATATTTAGAAAACTCGGACAAATCGTTTAGAAAGGCGGAATGTAAAAGTTCACAATTCTCAGCTGCTCGCTTTGGGGATCGAACCTAGAAGCACCACATGGCTGCTGGCACAACACTTACCGGTGACACATGCCATTACCGGGTAGATAGATGGAGTTGTATACAGCTGATTCACTACATGACAGCTCACCGCCTCCGCTGTCGCTGGTGATGCAACGGAACTTCCTTTTGCCTTGAGAATAGCAAACGAACCGAGACAATATGATGAGTGTGTTGGCGGGAGGTGGAGGTAAACTGACCCTTAGACCCATGGAGACTCCTGTATCGAAGGTTGTTATGCTCCACCCGTATGTGTATGTGTGTGTGTGTGAGAGAAAGAGAGGGAGAGAGAACGTTCTTTCACTCAGTACACACAAAAGTAAAGTGTAACGTAACATGAGCAAGTGTTTAACCGAAAAGATATCATTATTAGCATACTTTACCCCCAGAAAGCCTCTAGTACAGTCATTTTCGATCATTCTTACGCATCTTGGCTTTCTTCACACCACACACACACACACACACACACACACACACACACACACACTCTCTCTCTCTCTCTCTTTCTCTCTCTCTCTCTCACACACACTCAGGAACATGAATCACGAATGGGAGAGAAAATCGATCATCCTCGTCCCCGGCGTCTGGAATGACTCACCGTTGTATTAGTTAAAGGAGAAGAAGGATATCAGAAAAATAGTAGTAGTACACCAGAACAATATATTTACCGGGAAAGGAATTATTTATATATTTATTTGTTATTGTAAAAGGAAAGCTATTTTAAGTAGATTTACAGTATACAAGGATCATGAATTAGAGGTGTATACTATGTGTGTGTGTGTGTGTGTGTATGTATCTGTTTCCAACCTAACGGTGTGGAAACTGGGTTGCTCTAAAGGATACTCGTAAGGAAAAATGGGTCACCTGCAACCCGCCGAAAGGTCAAAGGTTCGTACCTGGGCGCGGCCGAGAAAAGGTCACAAAAATTAGGGCACCAGGTGGCAATTAGGACACCTTGCAGCCACTCAGACATCAGATTAACAAATTACCTTCATCACCGCTGGAATATGGTAGAAAACGGGATATCTAGCCACGTTTTCTATCTTCGGGGAGAGAAAACAAGAGAAAAAAGAGAGAGAGAGAGAGAGAGAGAGAGAGAGAGAGAGAGAGAGAGAGAGAGAGACACGTCAGGTTAGATCAGGTGTGTTAGATTACAGGTAATTCTTAATTAGATCGCGTTTGTATGTACCAACCAGCCTCTAGGATTAAGAAAAATAAGACGAAGATGAAATTCATTAACCTTTGTGGAACCGACGCCACGCGATGGTCTGATGCGTTTTTGTTTCATCTTCAAAATTGCCTGTTTTATTGTTCTTAATGGTTTTGGTCACGTACAGGGGGATTTAAAGGTCTGGGTCACTGAAAAAGGGTGTGTGAGAGAGAGAGAGAGAGAGAGAGAGAGAGAGAGAGAGAGAGAGAGAGAGAGAGAGAGAGAGAGAGAGAGAGAGGGGGTTGAGGACAGAATTAATCAACAAGTTCTTGAATAATATGTGGAGAAAGTTGAGACACACTTCATGGAAAATATAGACACACACACACACACACACACACACACACACACACACACACACACACACACACACACACACACACACACACACAGAAAACAATCAAATAAACAAATGTGGATCGGTGTTTTTGTATGTGTGTATGTGTGTGTGTGTGTGTGTGTGTGTGTGTGTGTGTGTGTGTGTGTGTGTGTGTGTGTGTGTGACGAAATACCTCTTGGTTAATAATTCTGGGCCGACCACAACATGACTTCTTCACCTTACCTTACATGAGATAAGAAGAGGAGGAGGGGGAGGAGGGGAAGGAGGAGAAGGAGGAGGAGGAGGAGGAGGAAGGAGGATATGGGAAAGGGAAAGAAAAGGGCATCGTGGTCATCTATTTAATGACTTGATTGGAAACTTTTGTATGGTCAAAATCCAGTGAGCTTTCTCTGGTGAAAGTACGTACCGGTGGAAAGTGTGTGTGTGTGTGTGTGTGTGTGTGTGTGTGTGTGTGTGTGTGTGTCTGTCTGTGTGTGTCTGTCTGTGTGTGTGTGTGTGTGTGTGTGTGTGTGTGTGTGTGTGTGTGTGTGTGTGTGTGTGTGTTTCTGTTCAAATATATTTCCTCTCTTTTTTTCTCATCATTTAACCAGTCCAAAGAGAGAGAGAGAGAGAGAGAGAGAGAGAGAGAGAGAGAGAGAGAGAGAGAGAGAGAGAGAGACGCTGATGTTATTTTTTTCATATCCTCTTAAAGTTCCCGTTTCCGTTCTTATTTCTATTATTTTTGTTATTTTTTGTTATTTTTTGTTCTTTTTTTGTTGAGATGCGTTTGTTCTCATTCAACCACAAGTTTACTGTCGTGTATGATGGCTTGAAAGTCCATAAAGGTGGTGGTGGTGGTGGTGGTGGTGGTGGTGGTGGTGGTGGTGGTGGTGGGTGTGGTTAGTGGTGGCGGTGGTGGGTGGAGGTACAGTGGGCGTGGGTGGGCGGTGGCGGGTCTGATGCTCCTAATTATGTAGGTTCCTGTATCACACCGGCTGTCCTGTCCCCTGCGTCCCTTACGTACACACACACACACACACACACACACACACACACACACACACACACACACACACACACACACACACACACACACACACACACACACACACACACACACACACGTCAGGAGGGAACTATGACGCTGGTGTAGAAAGTAATCAATGTGTGTTTGTTTGTGTGTGTATGTGGGTGGATAGAGAGTTGAAACGTGAGGTAAAAAAGAGAGTAGAACAAATATATGGGAAAACAAGGAGGAGGAGGAGGAGGAGGAGGAGGAGGAGGAGGAGGAGGAAGCGGAGAGAGAAAGTAGGTAAGATAGAAAGGAGGAGAGAGAGGCAATTAGGACGGGTAGGAGGAAGGAGAACATATTTAGGGCGAGATGAACGTGAGCGGAGTAGAGAGGACAAAGAGGATGGACCAAGGGTAGGGGAGTAGATGACCAGAAGGAAGAAGAAGAATAGATATAGGAAGAGGAGGAGGAAGAGGAGGAGGAAGATATACAATTACTCATTTAAGGTGTCTGTTGGTTTGGTTTTGATACTCTGTTGTTGGAAGACTATAACAGAACAACGGAGTAACAGAAGGACGGTACCGATACACACCATCCTACATCTGTTCATCTTTCTCTGTTATTCTCTCTCATCATCTGTTACTCTTACATCTGTTACTCTTACATCTGTTACTCTCTCACTCATCCAGTTACTCCCTCATCTGTTACTCCCTCACTCATCCTGTTACTCCCTCATCTGTTACTCCCTCACTCATCCTGTTACTCCCTCAGTCTCCACCACTTCCTCTGACATTTGTTATTATCGGTGATTCCCTCCTTTATTCATGGTGTATAGATTCTCTTCCTTCCGGTATTTAACTGTTTTTTTTCCCTCTTCCTTTTTTGTTCTTCCTCGTTTCCTTGTTTTTTCGTTGGTGTTTAATGTTTTTTCTTGTTTTTTTGTATATAGCAATTATTGTTATTGTCATTTGCCACTCTGCGACCCTGGCGTGAGTGTTTTTTTTACTCTTCTACTCAGTCTTAGGTCTCTCTCTCTCTCTCTCTCTCTCTCTCTCTCTCTCTCTCTCTCTCTCTCTCTCTCTCTCTCTCTCTCTCTCTCTCTCTCTCTCTCTCTCTCTCTCTCTTAAGTTAACACCTGCCATCCCTCACAGCATGTCGTTACACACACACACACACACACACACACACACACACACACACACACACACACACACATAACAGAACAGAGGCATAACACAAAAAAGAAGGTCAAACAAAATGGACTTCTCAGCAAAACCAGAAGAAAAATCGTGGAGGTCAAACTGGGATGCATGTGTGACCGTGAGCGTAAAATAAAACCAAAAAAACAAATGAAGAAAGAGAGAAAGAAAGAGATAGATAGAAAGATAATAATGACAGGTAATAATGCCACCAACTCTTGGATGTTAAAGGACGAAGGTTAGGCGGAGATGTCATTGGGTTCAAAATAATGTGTGTAGGAGTTCGAAAATTAAATTGTGCTAAAGAAATTAATAACGAATGCGTAGATATGACACTGGGGGTTGTCCAATGAGGTTCAAGACTGTTCACGTAATTGTTTTTTTCGTTGTAAAGGTTGTAGGTGACGGTGGTGGTGGTGGTGGTGGTGGTGGTGGTGGTGGTGGTGTAGAAATTCAAGTGTATAAGTTTATCAGCAAGTATGTGTCGTTGTGTTGGTTTGAGGTGTTGATGTCGTTGGTGTTTTTGTAGTGGTGGTGATGATGGTGTTGATCTGGGAAAAGCTGAACGTACAATTTATGAATGTAAATATTTGTCTCTTTTTTGTTTATCTCTTTTCAAACGGAAATGCATTAGACTGACATTCCTTGATTGTTATTCCTTTGTCAGCGCTGATGATTGTGTGTGTGTGTGTGTGTGTGTGTGTGTGTGTGTGTGTGTGTGTGTGTGTGTGTGTGTGTGTGTGTGTGTGTGTGTGTGTGTGTGTGTGTGTGTGTGTGTGTGTGTGTGTGTGGTGGGGGAAGGGGGGCGTCCTTGGGAAGGGACTTTCCCTAGCCACAGTTAAGGGGAAAATAAACCTCACAAACAGTATATAGAAGCTAACCATTTGCTTCTTCATTCTCTCTCTCTCTCTCTCTCTCTCTCTCTCTCTCTCTCTCTCTCTCTCTCTCTCTCTCTCTCTCTCTCTCTCTCTCTCTCTCTCTCTCTCTCTCAAATGTATGTTTTTTTATGTATGATGTATATGCGGAAGTAACTGTTTTTTAAGGAAAAATGCCAGAGTTTTATAACAAGCAGAAGAAACGTTTTTGCCAATATTAATTTTGAGATTTCAGTTCCAATTGGATGAAGACAAAACTATGATATATTGGGTCTTTTGGTGCAAGGTTTTAAGTGTTACTGATGCGATGATGAGTACGTATCTTCACGTACGAACAAGTAATAGTTAAGTTGTAAGTGTGATGATGATCGCAGCAAGTTTGAGAGTTAACTGCAGACTCAACTTTATAACTTGTCAGCTTCCCGTCTGTTGCACACCGTTACAATGTGTGTATAAAAACGGTTAATTCACCTAACATAATGCACAACGTAATATGCGAGAACGATACATTCCCAGACCTAACCGTGAGTCAAGATGATCCACCGTTCTTCTCCTGCCGCAAGTTGTTCAGAAATTCACTGTTGCGTGTCTCGTTCTTGTAACTGTACACACTTGAACTTGTTTTCGTGCATCAAGGCAATAAATAAAAGATGTGTCTAACATAAAAAAAAACATATACACCCTCAAGTTTTCCTTATTGTTTTGCCTTGTTACATGATGTTTTATACCTACGTAATTAACATGTGTTGTTACATTCAATGTGCAAAGGACACTTGCAAAATAAAGTAGAAACGCAATACGGAAGGTGTTTTCGTAAGCAGGAAAAGTTATGGAATTTACTTTCAAAACGGTGCATTACAATAAACGGTGATTTACAATATTCGGTGAAGTGCAAGGAAAATTGTTCGAGGTGAAAGTGTGTTAGTGACCACGCCCTGACGAGGCCGCAGCGTGAGGGGCGAGCAATCTGCACTTCACATAAGTAATGAAGCAAGAAGTGGCGCGGCTGAGGGGCGGTATGGGTGAATGTGATTGTAAAACTATTAATTATTCATCATATGCAAAACCAACGGCATCCCGGTGTGTGGGAGGCAAACAAACAAATACTGACCACAACAAACAAGGACACGTACGAAGAGGATCGGAGAAGAGTGGACGTACCTGAGGCCCCCAGCAGATGGTAGTCCATTGTTTGCCTTGTAAGGACAGTCCGTCACCATGACCCGATCTCCGCTGACGTCACCACGCAGACATAGGGTTGAGCTGCCCTTTAAAGTACTGCAAAAGAAAATATAGTCATTAGTTCTTATAGATTTGCAGTAATAGATGTTTGTTAACGTATTTGCTGCATCTTCATTGGTCTTTCTACTTCAGCTTCATGGGAACAGCAGGTGTGAAGCGTTCCCAGATGTTAAGTGATTTGCATTTGGATACCTGACGATGAACTTTCACTATTGTCATCTGAGGTTTTATGTTATTAGTTTTAAGCTCCTAATTTATGCAGGTGAAGGTGGCAGGGCAGTGAGACGAGAGTGATTCTTGGGAGTACTTAATATGCGACTCTGCATTCCCTCACAAAGACTCCTCTCGTGCGCTATTAACTTTCTTGATGTGATATCTCAATCGTCTCCTTTACTTAACAAATTGCTTGTCATATTTATATAAAAAAAAATGTGGCAATGCATTAATACATCAGTTAAATATAAATGTATCTCTAATTCTACATCAACAAGCACTTTCCAAGGTCTATCATTAAAATCGAGGAAGTGATATATCTTATTGATGTGTTTGTTTTCGTCGCACGTCATGACATCTGGTGGACAGACTTTGAATTAGAAAGATACTGAAGCGTCTGATGATTGTTGATTGTTTTAAGGTTTTCTTAGTGACACGTTTGAGTGTATATTGTTTCGTTTTTATTCTCGACCTCCTTTGTGGTATTGAGTCAGCGGCCTCAGGTTAAAGGCAGTCATGGCGTCGGTGTGTGTGTGTGTGTGTGTGTGTGTGTGTGTGCGTGTGCGTGTGCGTGTGCGTGTGTGCGTGTGTGTGTTGCCAAACTTGTGCCATTACTAGTGCCCTGGTGGTGGAAAGAGCAAGGTCGGGATTTACTGGTGAAAGCTGGTGACACGCTCCTGACAAATATTTCCTTATTTTTTATTTTCCCTTCAAATGTTGCAAGGTGACCAGGGGTGAATAGCTATGGAAAATAAATATCATACACACATTTATATATATATATATATATATATATATATATATATATATATATATATATATATATATATGTTTTCCTGCATTGTGAATTTCTGAGTATCGAAAATTATAGAAAATACCTTTTAGAGTAACTTTCGAGGTAAAAAAAAAAAAAATCATAGTTAATACCCTAGAATCAAAAATTAAATCATAATTTTCACCTGGTCTTAATTTACCTGCATTAAAATCATGCGAATTTCATGGATCAAGAACGTGCTGGCATTCGTCCAAGCACCACACCTGTAACCCCACGCTGCAAGGGTGGTGAGGGCGCGGGGCCAAGGGCTCAGAAAGGGGTGGGTGAGAGGGGAAAAAGCAGGATTAGGGAACGACGACGGGAACTCTGTGACCGTCCTCTCCCTCAGGGCCACACTTTCACCCCTCGAACGGGTCTTCCCCTCGCAAATCAGGTGTCAGGTGGTCCATCTCACACACTAAACGACCAGGAAGAAAGCTAATAAGAAGAACAGACTTAGAAAACCAGGAAGGCGGGTGGGAGGAAGTTAAGGCTACGGTATGAGTAACAGCAGATGTGTGTACACGCCAAAAATAACATTAATAGCAGTGAAAGAGGTGCAATTTGAAGGAAACTCGGACATAGGCAGAATTATAAAGACAATGATAAAAGAAAGAGGCAGCAGCAGCGAGTGGGTCAGAGGCACGGCAGCTGCACCACCGTTAGGATGCAAGCAGGTAACAGGTGGTCGGTTAGGTCATTTCGTGGGTATGCCAGTTGAACGGTTACTTCTGCTTCACTGCTTTCCCTGGAGGCTCAGAGTCACCTGGTGCCCCACATTCCGTGCTTTGCCTCCTACACTATGTTGCATCATCCTGTTCTTGTCTGACATTGAGGAAAATAAAATGGTGATTGGTTTTAGTGCACCATCATTTTTATATACCACTTGCATAACACTCACAAACATTGCAGTGACCTAGATTTTTTTTCCCCCCACCTGTCGACCTAATCAAAGAAGGAAAAAAATCGAGAGAAAGGTAAATGGAACAGTGTCACATGTGTTCCCCGTTTTCTTTTTGTCAGTTCCTCCCGGGAAGAGCTATGAAGGAAACGTGTAGAGACAACATAAGGGAGGGAGAGGAAATTAAACTCACGAACTACCTGCTGGTTGGTTTTTTTCTGCTCCAGTTGGCATTATATAGGATGAGCTTTGGGGAGGAAGTGGCGGGGATGCGGGAACCATACACTCCCTGACCGCTAAAACACACCCTCCCACAGCCACAGCACAACCTCCGAACATTAATCTTGATGCTGTGTGTCCAGTTTTATCAGCAAACCAACCACCGTGTAGGGTTTAAAGAGGAGTAGAATAATAGGCAAGTGTGTGTGTCAGCCAGGAAGGGTTGCAGTGTGAGGGAGGAGAAGCATGACGTAGGGATAAAAGTATGAAGTGTTTAATATGAGTTAGTATGTGAGGTTAGATCTGGGTTGGGTTAGGTTGGGTATGGCGTGGTGTAAGGTTATAATAATTTGTTTTCAGTTGTTGTGTAAGTGTGAAATTACTTCTTCGTATAGCCAAGTGTGTTATTAGTGTGGGTGGCTGAGGACGTGCTAGTGTTCGTGTGTGTCTGTACGTGATGTGTGAGGTTAAGTATAGTATGTCGTCGTTAAGTGGTAGTCGCAGTATGAATGTATGTATGTTAAATTTTTCTTATATATATATATTAGAAGAAAAAAAAATACTGTACAGGGCAATAAACCAGGAAGAACGACTATTAATTAAACCACTAGGCGTAGATACAGGTCTTAAGCTTTTTTTTATTTTTTATTTTTTATTTTTTTATTTATTTTATTATTATTTTTTTTTTTACCGAGTTGTTCACGGGAGCGTTGCGTGGTGGTGGTGGTGGTGGTGGTGGTGGTGGTGATGGTGTTGGTGTTGAATGTATTATAAAGTAGTTGTAGTAGTAATATGGGTCTTAACGATGTAAACACTGTCATTATAGGTGATTACAGTGCTAGTAGTGGTGATGAAGGAGGTGGTGGTGGTGGTGGTGGTGGTGTTGATGTTTTCAAGGTTACATTAAGAGTCGTAGTAGTGTGTGATGAGAGAGAGAGAGAGAGAGAGAGAGAGAGAGAGAGAGAGAGAGAGAGAGAGAGAGAGAGAGAGAGAGAGAGAGAGAGAGAGGAAAGAAAGAGACAGAGAGAGAGAGGCGGTCGTAAGGTTCATCACAAGTCCACACACACACACTATATAACCTAACCTTGTGCTTAACTCGCCCGCATCAACACATCTCTAGGTCAGTCTGGCTCCCGCTGGCCGCCACCGTCACTCTTCATAGTGTTAGGGTTGAAAAGCAGCTGCCTTCCCTGCGTCAACGGTATGCAAGGCTGATGTATGTGTTGAGACGGAGTAGGCAGCTGCGACAACACTTACTAAGGCTAAGAGCGACCACCATAACGTGAATATGCCGCTCACCCCCTTCAAATTCGTGAGGGTTGGTGTGTGTGTATGTATGTGTGTGGGGTTGGGGGTAGAGGGTGTATGTGGGTGTATTTATGGGCCAGTATGAAGGTGGCCTAAATAATTACCCAACCGGAACGCACGGAATCAAATCAAATTTACTTCTTTTTTTTCTTTTTCTTTCTTTTTTTTTAATCTATATTCTCCTTTTGTTGTAACGTTATTGTCATGTCAGTTTTTAAAGGTTATTTAGGTCGCTGGTTTCAAAAGTTGCGGCGCTAATCTGGTGCCAAAAATAAGGTGGAAAAGTTAATGAATGTTATCATGTTATCTCTCGAGTATTATGTATGTATGGACAGAGAGAGAGAGAGAGAGAGAGAGAGAGAGAGAGAGAGAGAGAGAGAGAGAGAGAGAGAGAGAGAGAGAGAGAGAGAGGAGAGAGAGAGAGAGAGAGAGAGAGAGAGAGAGAGAGAGAGAGAGAGAGAGGAGAGAGAGAGAGAGAGAGAGAGAGAGAGAGAGAGAGAGAGAGAGAGAGAGGAGAGAGAGAGAGAGAGAGAGAGAGAGAGAGAGAGAGAGAGAGAGAGGAGAGAGAGAGAGAGAGAGAGAGAGAGAGAGAGAGGAGAGAGAGAGAGAGAGAGAGAGAGAGAGAGAGAGAGAGAGAGAGAGAGAGAGAGAGAGAGAGAGAGAGAGAGAGAGAGAGAGAGAGAGAGAGGAGAGAGAGAGGAGAGAGAGAGAGAGAGAGAGAGAGAGAGAGAGAGAGAGAGAGAGAGAGAGAGAGAGAGAGAGAGAGAGAGAGAGAGAGAGAGAGAGAGAGAGAGAGAGACTGAGAGACAGAGAGAGAGAGAATGTTACCGCTAAGTTTCAAACCACCTACATTTAATACCAGTTTTGTCTGTCATGGCGCACAGAAACTTTTCCACTCAGCTAATTGTGAAACTTTTATCTATATAGCTAAACCACACACTAAAAATTAACTAGAAACCACCCATTACTACTAATTCTACTACTACTACTCCTACACCTAATTCCTCCGTCCTATGTCAGTAACCCTTCGTATACACTTAACTAACACAAGCTGACAAGTTTATGCATAAGAGCTTCAAACCTCGTCATGGAGTGTCAGTCTCACTTGGGGTCTGTCTGGAGAGTCTAAACACCCCATCCGCGGCCCCAGACACGTGCTGCGCGGCCTCATAAGGGTTTTCAAAGGATCCTCGCAGCCCTAAATAAGCTGATAAGACACGTGCTTGTACCTACACCTGTATTACCCCGGCAGCAGGAGAAAGAGGTTGAAGAGAGAGAGAGAGAGAGAGAGAGAGAGAGAGAGAGAGAGAGAGAGAGAGAGAGAGAGAGAGAGAGAGAGAGAGAGAGAGAGAGAGAGAGAGAGAGAGAGAGAGAGAGTAAAACCTGTACAACCTGTCGTTAATTATATAAAAGCACGGTAAAATTCAAACAAAAAATGCGGCTTCGGGTCTGCGGACAAACCTACAAGTCGACGATAAGAAAAAAAAAATGGAACGTTGATCGCGAGGAGAGAAAGAGACACACACACACACACACACACACACACACACACACACACACACACACACACACACTCGAGAAACGCCTCACCACCTCCGCTAAATACTAATAACTTCTCTAGTGGTCAATGAACTTCCACTGACCATGAGGAGGAGCTAGCTATTGCCAGGCTTGTGTGGGTATGTGTGTGTGTGTGTGTGTGTGTGTGTGTGTGTGTGTGTGTGTGTGTGTGTGTGTGTGTGTGTGTGTGTGTGTGTGTGTGTGTGTGTTAGAGAGGGACGTGCCGCTGCTAACAATGAACAATAGGTTAGATAATGCAGTGAATCGTCTGTGTAGTGTGTAGTGTTGTGGGTGGTTGCTGTCTGTGGTTGTAGGTGAGCGTTAGTGAGCTATTAGTGGTGGTGGTGATGGTGGTTGAAACATGCATACATTTACATCTATACTTAAGGACGCCCGCACACACGCACACATGACACCTGCGCTCCTGGGTGACTAATAGTTAACACCTGCTCACGTGCTGTATGTATACACACACACACACACACACACACACACACACACACACACACACACACACACACACACACACACACACACACACACACATACAGTCACACATCACTTACTCTCTGGTCTAGACGTCTTCAATCTCACTCTTCTCTACGGTAGTTTTCTCATTATATCAGGTAAGTACACACACACACACACACACACACACACACACACACACACACACACACACACACACACACACACACACACACACACACGCACACACACACTCACCGTTGTGGCCCCTAGGCGGTGTGTGAGGAAAATTGTAACCTCATAAAGCGTGTCGTTCATAGCTTCAGGTTGCAAGAGACTCAAGGAGAAGCCTCACCTACACACTGAAAGGAGGAGGAGGAAAAAAAATAAGGAAATTAGTGTTCGTCCCGGAAAAGTGATGGATTTTTATATATTTTTTTTCTTTCAAACATGTGCGTAAAATCTTGTGCAATGTGTGTTTAATAAGACATAAAATACTCCTCAGAACCAATTAGAGTAATGGTAAAAAAAAAAAATATGTAGATTGCATAATTGATGATGAAGAAGAAAAAAAAACTCCTTTCAGAAGAAAAGTATATTCGTAAGAAAATATATAAATAGGTGTGAAAACTCCTTAGACATGCATTTAGTTTTCGTTTTCTTTAGTTTTGTCTTGTTTTCCATCTCAAAAGTAGCCAGACTGACGAAATGTGGTCATGAACATAAGGGTGAGTAGGAGAAGGAGGAGGCATGAGCACCCTATTCCCACGTTTTGTGCAATTTCCCATCGTTGTTATAAATAAATCCGATCGTTATACCGTCCAGGGAAAATCTCATTCGTCGAAAATCTGCCGCTGCTGCTGTTCTCTCTCTTGTGTGTGTGTGTGTGTGTGTGTGTGTGTGTGTGTGTGTGTGTGTGTGTGTGTGTGTGTGTGTGTGTGTGTGGCTGAGTAACTGCTTCCCAGCGTGAGGGTAAAGACCCCTTCTCCGTTATCGCAGCTCTCACTTCATTACTCTTTTTTTTTTCCTCCTCCTCTCCACACAAACCCCCTTGATAGTCTTTATCACTCCTTCCCTCAGCTTCCAACCCTCATTATAAGGCTTTAAACTCTCTACGTCCCAATGATTAACTTTCCCATAAAATAATCCAAAATACGGTAAAGGTAAAAGTTTTCTCTCTTCTTCAAGGGGTGACTGAAAAATTGCTCCTATTTTCTTTTCGTTTTTTTTTTTTTCGTTCCACTTGCTTACATTCATCAAAACACCGACCCTGTATTTCTTTATTATTATTTTTTATTTTTTTAATTGTTCATTTTCATCGTCTTCTTGTCCCAGGGCTGTCCTCCTTCCCTTCTCCTCTCCCCTTTGTCTCTTCCATCTTTATCCAACCTTCTAGTCGTGTTCAATTCTGCTCGTCAACTGCTGTACACAATCGGTTTTCATTCACGCACTATTACTATTATCATTATAAGAGAGAGAGAGAGAGAGGGGGGGGGCTATGGGGGGGCTATATTCAACAAGAACAAGAACTTATTTATGCATGTTAAGCTTGAAGGCAATCTGATTCCTTAAAATATTGCTCCTTAACTCCTCTACTTAAGGTTTGAAGGTGTTGAAACCACTGTGTTGATTCATGTTCATTTATCTCCACCTATCAAGGCTTGTTATGTCCTAAGCGGATACTGAGGTGGGGACATCCGCACTGCTCTCTCTCTCTCTCTCTCTCTCTCTCTCTCTCTCTCTCTCTCTCTCTCTCTCTCTCTCTCTCTCTCTCTCTCTCTCTCTCTCTCATGATTCATAGTGAAAAAAAAACTATGATAAGATAAGGAAGATAATACACCAATATTGGGGTGTGTCCTGTGAGTGATAGTAACGCAAGGTGTAGAAGGGTGAAGGTGGTAGTCTCATTAGGGTAAGTCAGGCTAAGTTTGTGGTATTAATAGTCGTTTTATGAATGATCCTACTGCTGTGGTGGTGGTGACTATTACAGGTTAAGATGGCAGGGTGAGGGATAAAGGGTAGGCGGGGCATAATCAGGGTGTGTCAGAGGGACGGTGAGTGGTTATCAGGAGTGAGGCTATACCAGACGCTAGGTGGAAGCACTGAACTACTACTGGCAGGCTCTTGCTCCCTGTCGCTCCCTCTGCTGTAGTCTCCACCACCACCACCACCACCATCACCACATCCTCGCCTCAAGTAGCAGTGATTCCGCAGTAAGGAACTCTTCAGGTGTTTCTCTGACCTGTATGCTTTAGGAAGTGGTTTTATTAAGTGAGGTAGTGAAAGTTTCTCTCGTTGGCCTAGATAATGTTATATATATTTCTGTGTGTGTGTGTATCGATAACTTCATACACGATTTTTAATTTACATTGTATACAGTTAAAAGTGATCAGGTCGAAAAGGTTAAAAAAATAAATAAAGTATTCATTCGTGTTTGATCTTGTAAATAAAAAAAAATTAAAAAAATATATAGCCTTTGCGAGTGAATGTCAGGGTGTTGTGGTTATATAAATCCGTTTTATATCTTAATTACGTGCAATCATTACGCTTATGGACGGTTTCTTTTGAAGTTTCTCTAATCAGACGTTAATTGTAATGAAATATGGGTCTCGTGAGGAAACCAGAACACATTAGAGACTGCATTAGTGACAGATGGATGAGGTGCAGGCAGGCAGGCAGGCAGGCAGGCAGGCAAGGCAGTCTAGTGAGGGCATAAGATAGGTGGAGAAAGATGAAGCAAGCAAAGAAGGAAAGAGAGAAGTGGAATCAACGAATGGAAGCCAAAGAGTTAGAGATAAAAGTGAAGGAAGGAAAGGCGGGGTGGAGCACGCGAAGGAGGAATGAAGGGAGGAAGTAATCGGGCGAAGTGCAGGGAGATAAGAGAACCTACCAGGGAAAAAAGGGAGAGAGAGAGAGGAAGAACGTATACAGTGGAGGAAAGGAACAAAGGGAGGGAAGGAGAGAACCAATTGAATTAACGATATAAAGGCAAGAAATATATAAAATGGAAAGTGGAAAGAAACGAAGGATGGAGAGAGTCAGTGGAGAGAAAGAAATGAAAGAAAGTGGAGCAGACACAAGGTAGATGTGAAAGAATTATTAAAGATGTGAGAAAAAAAATTGTGTATAATGAAAACTTGTTAGACTTTGTTGATGCATTTGAAAAGTGTTGAAACTTGGCTCTCTTTATTAAGGCAAGTGAAGGGAAAGAGTATGTATGAAAAAGCTTGTGTTTGGAAATATTCAGCAAGTTTATTATTTTGTTTAAGATGTAGAAAGGTGTGTGTGTGTGTGTGTGTGTGTGTGGGTGTGTGTGTGTGTGTGTGTGTGTGTGTGTGTGTGTGTGTGTTTCCTCTTGTTCTTTACATATGAAACAGGAGAAGTAATAAGGTGCAGCAAGGGACACGTAACAAGGATGAGAAGAAAAGTGATAAAGATTGTGTGAAGTGAGAAATGAGAAGAGTAAATGGTATGACGAGAGAGAGAGAGAGAGAGAGAGAGAGAGAGAGAGAGAGAGAGAGAGAGGAGAGAGAGAGAGAGAGAGAGAGAGAGAGAGAGAGCGTGATCGAGGTGAAAGTGTGGAGATGAGAGAAGTTACAGTAAATGTTCTAAGATGACCCACACAAGTAAAGGCACGCTACCTCCTGCTCCTCTTGCCCCTCCTTACATTTTCTATCCCTCCTTTTAACCCTCCTTACTCACTCAAACATTCGGGTTTATTGTTATAGTGGATATCGCTAACGGATGCGAGTGTCTGTCTGTCTAGCTGTGTTCATGTCAGCCACGATTTTTTATTTTTTTTATTATTATTATTTTTATTATTATTTTTTCGTTAGTTCTTTGTGTTTATTACTATTGTTATTGTTGTTATTGTTTTTTTTTTTTTTTTCAGGTCTATTTTTAGTATGTTAACTTTTGAATTTTTTTTTATGTATACAAATTCAAATATTGTCTCGTTAGTTTATTGTATTTTTGTTATTATCATTACTATTGTTATTATTGTTTTTTATTATTGTCATTGTTTTTGCTTTCAGGTGATGTCCATGACGCAGATTGACCGTGATGGACTTCGTGATGCCTACAGCGAAGTCCGAGATGACAAGTCCGAAGTCAGCTGGTGAGTGCTTACAGGAGACTGGAGTTAGGTTAGGTTAGGTTAGGTTAGAGTAAGTTAGATTAGGTTAGGTTAAGCTTGGATAGGATAGGATAGGTTAGATTATATTAGATTAGATTAGGTTAGGATAAGATAGTAGAGGATATGATAGCTTAGGATAGGATAGGATATGTTAGGATAGATTAGGATAAGATTGTAGGTATGCATCTAAGTTATAGCTCCTTTTCCTGTGTGTGTGTGTGTGTGTGTGTGTGTGTGTGTGTGTGTGTGTGTGTGTGTGTGTGTGTGTGTGTGTGTGTGTGTGTGTGTCCAGTCATGTTTTGTTTTGTTATTTTTAGTTAAATGATTTATCGTCTGTTTATTTGGTCTGGTACCCTTTTTTTCGTTTTTATTAGTGTCCTGTTTGTTTGGTCCTGCCTCTCTCACTCTCTCTCTCTCTCTCTCTCTCTCTCTCTCTCTCTCTCTCTCTCTCTCTCTCTCTCTCTCTCTCTCTCTCTCTCTCTCTCTCTCTCTCTCTCTCTCTCTAATTAATTCCTGGTTATTCATCACTCATACTCTAGCACTGTATCACACAACGACCATCACCATCAGTACCACTATCACCACCACCACCACCACTATCACCACTACTGAACTCCATACTACAACCGAGAGCGATCAATTTTCTGATATCATCCCCCCACCATGCCTGTCTGCATTCATTTAGCTGAATTTCCCTTTGAAAGTATTGCGGAATTAATAACTTGTTTTGGGCTCACTCGCGTCTTTTTTTTTTCTCTCTCTCTCTCTCTCTCTCTCTCTCTCTCTCTCTCTCTCTCTCTCTCTCTCTCTCTCTCTCTCTCTCTCTCTCTCTCTCTCTCTCTCCATAATGTAAAGGGAAAAAAGGGAAGGAGAGAAGAAATCAATCTGAAAAAAGAAAATTAATTAAGCTTTTAACATATTTCCAGTAGTATAATCAGAGAGAGAGAGAGAGAGAGAGAGAGAGAGAGAGAGAGAGAGAGAGAGAGAGAGAGAGAGAGAGAGAGAGAGAGAGAGAGAGAGAGAGAGAGAGAGAGAGAGAGAGAGAGAGAGACGAGAAAGAAAGAAACAAAAAACTTTCCAGACTTTCCAGTTGGGGCGGCATGAGGCACGTGTAGCGGTGTGGTGTGCTTTTCATCAGTACTGAGTGAGTGGGGGAAGGAAGTGTGCATGACGTTTTTTGGCTGGCTCGGTGAGAGGGACAACAGTACAGGATCAATAAATAAGGCCGAGCACATTACACAGGGAGAGGAGATGACGTCAGGCAGGGTAAGGGGGAAGGGGGAAGGGGAGGAAATGGTCGGGTGGGTAGCGAGGGCCTAGCTGGGGGAGGGAGGACGGTAGCCAGTCAGCCCCACCCAATGACTCACTCGCTCACCCACCAGACACAGACTCGCCCTCACCCACCCACCACACGCCCGCTACACCCTGCTACGCCCTGCTAGAAAATGGTCATCGAGACAACCCTGATTTTGTGTATAAGCTGCAATTGTTTACAAAAGCGATGTTAGCGATAAGGGATGACTGCAGAGGTTATAATGTAATCTCTGAACGTGGGTGAAGGGATGAGATGCAGGCGCCTTCCTACATACTTGTGTTGTGGTATTTAATCCTCCTTGCTTCGGGTTGCAAAATAAAATAAAAGCGCATCAGTCTCTTGATCTAAAGCAGTAGGCAGTAAACTTTATACTTTACTAGTTTTGAGTTGAGGATTGGGTTCAGAGAGAGAGAGAGAGAGAGAGAGAGAGAGAGAGAGAGAGAGAGAGAGAGAGAGAGAGAGAGAGAGAGAATGCTATCCCCTCACATGGCCTCGCCTAGTGACTGGACTGGTGACAACTGTACACTTCCTCAGGGCGTGGTAGAGGACTTTTATAACATTGCGTGTGTGCGTGTGAGCGTAGAAAAAGTTGTCCCCAATTGAACACACGCCCAGTGAATAGACGCTAATTAGATGAAGTAGAAAAAAAATAAAAGGAACCAGATGATGTGACGCAAACAAGCTTAAGGGAAAGAAAAAAAAATGAAAATAAATAGAAACATGACACCCAAATAGCAAAAAAATAAATAAGTAAATAAAAATCAAAATAAATAAACGAAAAGATAGAAATAAAAATAATAATATAATAAAAGTAATATCACATACAAGAAATAACGCAACTTGTAAACTCTGAGCGAACGTGTCAGAGAGGAAATGAGAAGCGAAAAGAAGGAAGGGGGAGAGAGAGAGAGAGAGAGAGAGAGAGAGAGAGAGAGAGAGAGAGAGAGAGAGAGAGAGAGAGAGGCACAATGGAGGGAACTGGCTGGCTTGAGCTAATAGGCGGGCGGCTGGTGAGTCATGAGTGAGAGTGAGACTTGCAGGGTGACACAACAACGACAGGAACAAGAATGAATGCAGAACACACACACACACACACACACACACACACACACACACACACACACACACACACACACACACACACACACACACACACACACACACACACACACACACACACACACACACACACACACACACACACACACACACACACACACCAAAACTCCCTTACATGGCGCACATACACCCAATCTTAACCAACTAACTTTTACTCTTTTACTCGTTAACTCTGACCCCACAAAGCTAACGAGGCTGTGTGACGGTGTGGAAAACCCAGTTATTTGATGTACCACCATTAACGCTAAAAATGTCACCGGCTTATTCAACACGCATGATGTTTTGACAAGCACTTATGTGGTTTGCTTGATCTTGGTGCCTCTTGTTGCTCAAATTGTGTCTCGTTTAGCTTGTCTCCACCAGCTGTCGAGGGTGAATTACTTGTAAAGTCATGTAGAAAAATGCCGTTACTTAAACCCAAAGACCAGTATTGAATGACGTGGGATAAATGGATACTTTTTTTTTTTAAACCATGAGTTTCAATTCTGATGTTTTTTTTATATTTTATATATATTTATATTTTTTTGTATTAGGAATGACTTGGTTAATATTCAAATAGGGGAAAAGTGAATTGCTGCGATAAGAAAGATAATATATAAGGAGAAAATACAGTATTATCATTACCATCATCATAATCAGTTGAAAAAAAAACTATGACATGCCCTGAAGTCGGTCATTTATACAGGTTAGGTTAGGTTAGGTTATTGTTTCCAGAAAGTTCCTTCTGTGATATATGTTGTTTTTGCTCTTAATGCCGTTAGTATCATCTTAGGACTCCTAAGGATGTCCCTCTCCTCCTTCCCTCCTCCTCCTCCTCTTGACATCTATGCAGGTTACTTCTTGTCCTCTACAATCTAATGGTGACTGTGTGGGGTGTGTTACAGGGCGGTCTTCAAGTACGAGGGCAGTCAGGTGATGGTAGCTGCCAAAGGCGAGTCCTTCGAAGACTTCAAGTCTCAGTTCGGCGAGGACGAGCGAGCGTTCGCCTACATCCGCCTCCAGGTTTGTGGATCACGGTGACTGTTCTTCCTCACGTCCTCCATGCCTTCACTTCACTACTTCTATGCATCGAAACACTTCGTCCATCTGCATTCCTGTGATTTTTTTTTAAATCGGCTTCTGTATAGCCAATGTAGTGCATATCTTGTTTAACTATAAACTAGACCTTGAATAACGTTAAATTAAAACTAATTCAATTAACCATTTTTTTTCTAATTGAGAAATATTTCAATTTGGCTTTGTTTTCATTATATTGTATCAATTAACCAGTGACGTTTGTGCAAATGTATTTCAAATAATCCTTCATCAGTTTTGGTCTTTAAGTATTACTGCAATACTCCACCATCACGGGGAGCTTGAGTGGAAAGTGAACAGGTTCCTTTCCTTAGACTGGAGACGAGATGAGCAAACGGTCAAAGTTCCTGCTGGTGACGTGGGTCGGGCTGGGCGTGTCTCCCATCAAGAAGGCGAAGATGTCCACAGACAAGGCGCTCGTCAAGGAAATTCTAGCTGTAAGTCTCATCCTTCCTGGTCTATTGGGTGTTTTTAATAGACTAATTCCTATTTCCTCTTCTGAAAAGGTATCCCACCGATTACTAATTTTTCATTACGAAAACATTAACTTGATCATCGTCATCCTACTCATCCGTCTCCCCTTCCATTCAGTTACCTTCTGTCATAGGATGGACTACAATCCATCCCAACCCCTCTCTCAAACCCCTTATCCAGACCCTCCTCAACTAACATCCTCGCCTTTCCCCCAGAACTTCGCGGTGGAACTGACGCTGGAGAGCCTGTCTGAACTCGACATCGAGGCCTTCAGGCAGGAACTTATCAAGGCTGGTGGAGCCAACTACGGCACCGGGATCCGCGCCTAGGCACCGGTCGAACCACAGGGTGACAGCAGAGCCACATGCTCCATGAATCCATCTGGAACGTACACCTCCATTCAGCTGGACCATGGAGCTCTCTCCATCTTAGCCATCCATATTTGTTTTGACCTCATGGCTCTAGCTGCTGTGTGTAGACTAGGTGCCTTCAGCTGGGGTCTTAGGAGGTCAGCTATGTCATTTGGCCCCGCATCACAGCACAGGTTATCAGTGTGATCCCAGCTGCGTCTCTGGTTCTGCAAGTGGCCGTGGTGAACCCCTGTGGCATCGGCTGTCAGGGATCTAATCATTTTTAGGACCTTAGACTGATTCAATTTCTTGTGGGTTAAGTATTATCACTTCCATATAACTAAGGTGCTCCCAACCCTGCCGGTCCCTTACCTGCCAACCAGTCAGAACTCTGGTCAGAATATTCCTTCACTGGATAGCTATTTCATCTGAGTTTCATACAGAATTCCCTCCCCCTCAAAGATATTTAAGTATGCACATCTAATCCTCTGTTCCTGTGTTCACTTGGAGCTGCGGAAACACGTATAGGGACAATCTCAGACCCGTAGAATAGTATACATCTTGCATTAGTGGCTGGATTGAATGTCTGATGCCTCGAGTAGATGAGATATGACGCGACTTAATTGTTATTTTTTATATGCAAATATCTTGACATAGTCCTGAAACAGACTCTGGTTTTGTACTGATAAATTGGAAGACATTAAAATTGTAACTAAATGCTATAAATAAAAAAAAAAAGTAGATTGTTAATGTAATCTTTTCCTTCATTAACATCCTTTATCATCCTTACTCATCACACACAGATGAACCAATTATTTTTCAAGATACCGTTATCTGATTACTAAAATTGGAAGACTGTTATAATGACAGAATAGTCTCCCAATACATTATTCAAGTAAATGTGCAGCACCCACGCTTTGTAAGATCCCATCAGCAGAGGGAATCAAAGTTCACTAGGTCGGATCACGTCTCAAGGTGGCTTCGTTTCATTATCTTCGTAATTTTTCCAATCTTACTCTGCAACACTAATGGCTTTAAGTTTGATTTTCGTTGTGAGACACACCACCTATTCTTTATGCTTGTCCTTTTTTCTTCTTTTTTTCTCGCTAGAGCATCTGCTGTTACCTACACTTTTGTTCACACGATTGCTGCTATTCTTAACTGTTATCATTGTTTCTGAATTTGATAACATTGTCCTTGAACTTGATAACAGAAGTGCCTCTCTTGCATTCCTTATGACAAGACTATCTAAGTTACTCGCATCTATTGTCTGTCTACTTATACAAGGGTTGTCCAGTATATTGACGCTTTTATATCTCGCCAGGAAAGTGTGGAACATTGTGCCTTACTGTGGTTTTCCTTTCTAACTACTTAGAGGGGAGTATCAAGACAACTCGAGGAAAACAAACCATAGCCTCTTTGGAACTATTTATGTTAGCTATTTAGGGGAATTAGTGACAGTTAACCGGTTTATTTTTTCAATTTTTTTTTTTTTTTTTAACGTTCATTGACTAGCCTCCTTTTAATGTGAAAATTATAATAATGATACTACTACTACTATTACTACTACTACTACTACTACTACAAATAATAATAATAATAATAATAATAATAATAATGCACAGGAAGGGAGGTGCCATATGAATACTAATTTTGATCATGTGGCAAACTTAATATGATTTCGGTGGAGTTGCTGCTAATCACAAATATTAACATTTCACATTTCACATTTCTTTAGGTCCTCGGTCTCATTCGAATATATATGTGTTTTTTTTTTTTTTTGTGTGTGTGTGTGTGTGTGTGTGTGTGTGTGTGGTGTAGTTCACTGTTTTTTTTCTTCTTTCCCTTGAGCAAAGTCCTTCATGCATGAGAGCATACTCTAACAGTTTTCATCGGTTCGTGCTCAAATTATCAGTTTCTCTTTTCTTTTCTTTTTTTCTGGTTTTTTATTTCTTTACAAAATTAACAACTCTGCTACAGCAATGTTGGATGTAGCATTCAAAATGGGTTGTTTTATCCAGGCACTTAGCTAGATAATATGCATCATGCTCCATTATGAGAACAAAACTCTACAGGAGGAACTCTCTCAAAAATACATAATTCGTGAGGGAGAAGTAACACACTATGAAATCCCTACTAATATTTAAAAGAATCCTGAATTTTGATCAAGACAACAGGGCGACATTCAAGTTCTTTTATTCGTTAAGTGTCGTAATACCTACCTGTTTAATGCCTGCCTGGCTGAAGCGTGCTAGAGGTCACGTAGTACACATGGAAAGGCATTACCATACTCTGATGAAACGATTCGTTTATGATAATGTATGAACTAGTTCCAAATACCATATTCGTAGTTTACACACATGCTAATTTTTAAAGATCATTCGATAGGATGATAATCGGCAGTTGTCGAGAGAAAAGGGAAGGAAAGAATAATAATAAAAAAAAGTAAATATAAGGGTTAGGCTAAACATTTTGTACCTGCACGTAATCTATAGAAAAGTCAATACAACGATTTCCTTGGAACATAATAACATAAGTGTTGAAAAATATCGGTAAGTGTAGCTTATAACCACTAAATAGCTTGGCCTATAGTTATTAGCATTTGATATCTGTTATGTACGTTGCGTAACTTACTTATATAACAGGGAGAAGTTGTTGATTCGATCAACCTTATTAATGTACAGTCAGTAGGTATACATTTTAAGCTTTATGAATGTATCTACTACGGTGAGTTATGAAAGTTGGCTACCTACTTTAACACGGCCTGACAGTGTATGAGCAGCAAAGACAACTCATCGTGACAGCCACAGCCAGTCCTTAGAATTTACCTGAAGGCTATTTTGAGTTGAGTTAAGTTTCCTGGTGTTCACTGTTCACCTCACACTCCCATGAGAACAGAAAGTTTTTGTATTGAAGGTCACGGCTACGGGCGTCTAGCAACACTCGGAAGACAGATTCGGTACAACTAAACAGGTTTTGATAAGACTTTTTTGAAATATTACATAGAATCGATAATTTTTTTATGAACAATTGGTTAAATCTGAATAAAAAAAAACTAATCTGGGTAAGTACCTACTCAGGCTTAATCATCATTATCATCATTAACAGCCTCTATGATACCACTGCAGGACAACAATATCCCATAACCTTCACTATTCATCTGTGTCGACTGTCAGTCTATACCAGGCCAAAAAATAAACCTCGGCATTAACACAATCTAAATGAAAATACAAAACAGAAATGTACCTACCGGTATCATGGGGCCGGAATATACTAGTTGTCGGGTTCTCCTTGCATTCCGCACCCTTCCCTACCCCTTCCAATCCCTCCATCCTCCTCCCTCGGAAGTCATCATCCACTCACCCTCGCTCACTCCACACCAGCAGTTGACAACGAGCACACGCATCTCCACACCTCCACCTGCAACCGGCATCATGGTCAATCTAGGAGACGTGTTCCCAAATTTCACAGCCAACAGCACTGAGGGTTCCATCAAGCTGCATTCCTACCTTGGTGATAAGTGAGTGACAGTTTAGTACAGTACAATGTCATGAAGTTATAACAAGGGAAGGGAGAAAGGAAGTTGCTCTGCTTGCCATCACGCACTGGCAAAGCATTCCAGTCTTTTATATACACTTTTTTTTTTTTAGCTTTTGTTACGTGTCATGCTGCCACCTAGAATATACGTTGAATTATATTAGACGTATTGTATTGTATGTATGGGTGTGTTTAGCTTTGTTTTTAGACTAGAAGACGTCACACTTGAATAATGTTTAGTATTGGTAACATTGTGTGCGGTGGAATTTATATAATGAGTTTCACAAGGGTAGGCAACTCTCTCTCTCTCTCTCTTTCTCTCTCTTTCTCTCTCTCTCTTTGTGCTTGATAACAGCTTATATCCTGTGTGCCAGTATCTGTTTACACTTAACATAATCAAGATTTTTAGATTTCTTCATTATATTCACTTTTTATGCAATGATACAAAGCTACCCAACATATGTTCACCCTTCCATCCTTGCAGCTGTAATGTCTGGTAATGGGGAGAGGTACTTAAACTATCCCCCCTTATATTTAATGTGTTTCATGTTGGTAGAAAAACTTTTTTGTAATCTAATTATCTATATTCCCCAAAAAGTGTTGTAGCCGAGACAACACACGCACACACACACACACACACACACACACACATACATACATACATACATACATACATACATACATACACACATACATACACACATACACACACACACACACACACACACACACACACACACACACACACACATTCCTAGGCTCCTCGAGGCGTACCCGAATTGAATTAATTTGTTCATGTGACTCCCTCAGATGGGGTGTCATCTTCTCTCACCCGTCGGACTACACCCCCGTGTGCACCACAGAACTCGGCACTGTGGCCAAGATGATGCCAGAGTTCACCAAGAGGAATGTGAAGGTGATGGCCATCTCCTGTGACTCTGTGGAGGATCATCTTGGCTGGATCAAGGTAAGAATGGACTCCACTTCAATGGCTGGTCAGAGTGCAAGGAAAAACCTCTTATATATTATTTTCCAGAATTTATTTGTACATACTTGCAAGTAAATCGTTCCATACATTAGGAATATTTTTATAAGTTGTAGGATTTGATGTTAATAACCTTTGGATTTCAGAAATTATTTTTTTTAGTAAATTTTTGTATATTGGCCATTTCTATATATATATATTTTTAAAAGTTTTTAGCTTAGTATGTATTTCCATATAATTCCAGGATATGTATTTAATGGTTATTTGTGATGAAGAGAAAGGTGACTTTGTATGCTTTGACCTTTACCAAGCCTGTCCAATGCTTTCCCATCAGGACATTCAAGCTTACAACAACCTCAGTGGTGACTTCCCCTACCCAATCATTGATGACGAGGACCGTAACCTGGCTGTGACCCTTGGCATGCTTGACCCTGATGAGAAGACCGCTGAAGGCATGCCCTTGACTTGCCGAGCTGTGTTCATCATTGGTACTGACAAGAAGCTCAAGCTGTCTATCTTGTATCCCGCAACTACAGGACGCAACTTTAAGTAAGGATGATAGTGTAGTACTTCCTTTCATAAGCTGGTTTATTTTGGAATATCCTAAGTGTTCAGGCAATGAATATGTTGTCAATTTTGTGGATAATTTTTTTCCTGAAAGCTAGATAAATAGTTATATTTTGGTGTAAGAGTGTGATGGCAAAGTGAATCAGAATATTGACTTCCGGTAGTGATAGAAGAGCAGTTAGAATTGCATTGCCAAAGCATGAAGCCAGATATGCACACAGCTATTAGCTCTTAAGATCCACTAAGTCTAAGTCACCCCTATCAAGTATGGGACTAATAATTTTTTTTAATCATATCGTTCATGGTTTTATCAAATTATTTATTGGGTGTCAATTTTTCAGCGAGATTCTGCGTGTGATTGACTCGCTCCAGCTGACAACCGACAAGAAGGTTGCCACCCCCTCCGGCTGGTGCCAGGGTGACAAGTGCATGGTGCTGCCATCGGTCTCCGCAGAAGATGCCAAGAAGATGTTCCCAGAGCACAAGGTGGTCTCACTGCCCTCAGGGAAGGAGTACCTGCGCACAACCCCTCAGCCACAGTAAATTAACCTGTGTCTGGTTGTAATGTTGGCTTTCAAGTACTATTATAAGCATTAGCATGTTTCAAAGAGACATTTTATATCTTGTAAGACCCAAATCTAATATGGTAATGATTGAGGGAGATAATTATGAATATCAAAATTGTCTTAACTCTAGTAATGGTGCTTCATAGAGGAATTAGTATTTAAGCTGAAATGTCTTATTCCCTAAAGATAAGTTTAGTTTTGCTAATTTTATAGTTTATTACAGATTTATAATTATATTGAAGAAGATAAATGCATGTTACAAAATCGTATTGAAAGAAAAATTGATACAAAGTGCCTTGAGATTTTACTGCATTCCATTTTTCAAATTAAATTGTTTACAAAAAAATAGTTTTTTTTCTCACCTATTGCAAATTTATGTTAATAGGTAAAAGGTATGCCAAGTTGTAGAGCCACTGATGGTAGAAACTTGTAGAGACAACAGAGACACAGAGGAAAAGTATTTTAATCATCATTTTCACCACCATCCCATTTTTAGTTTAGTTAAGTTTGTTGAGCCAGTTTTTTAGAGTTATAGAATCCTGGTTACTTATCTACCATCTAGTGACTCAGGTTGTGGTCAGTACTCAAGGTAGATTATTGATATGACTTGAGAGCTAACTTGGGTTTAATTGTGTACAGGAATGATGGAGACTTCTCTTATGGCCAAACCTTAGAAACAGATGTCCAATATAGTGAGACCGGTCAAGGTAGGAAAGTAATGGATCAAATTGATAGCGTGTTGAGAGGTAGGCTGATAAGTGGTGATAATGCAAACTCCGGGGCAGAGTTGTGCTGCCAATGTTAAAAGGTGAACAGAGAATAAAGTGGACTAGTCAAGGTTAAGGCAAAATAAGTAACTTAAAAAGGCAGTATGTGTAGGAATGGAAGGATATAGTAAAAGTGAAAATATATGAGATGAGTGGAATGAAACCTAGTAGTAGAAGTAAAAGTGTATCTACACCATTGGGCAGTGTCTGAGTACAAGCAAACAATTTGCCTGTTGGTGTTATCACTTGTGTCCACGAGCAAATTGATAAGTCTCCCTAGAATGATGACGATGATGCCTTGTGTAGGACCTGTGAAATTCTAATGTCCCGTCCACACGGGCAAGCTGTACTCGGTGTGACGTCCAGAATGGAGAACAAAGTTTGCAGAGCAAAGCTGACCCGTGTGGATGGGGCATAAGTATCCCTCTGTGTGCCCAGAGATGATAACATGTACATGGCACCTCTCACAGTGGGTCCTGGATATAGGCAATCAAGGCTAATTGATGCAACAGTACAACTCTGCTTGGCTCAATAATGGTTACCAGCACACTGAATCCCAGGCGGGTGAAGACAAAATGGGTTTGTCTTTTTAAACGCTGTAATCCCTGCTCACCTAGCAGTAAAATAGGTACAGGAGTAAGCTGAGGGTTTCTGACCTTGTAATCCCAGCAGGAGCAGAAGGCTGGAAATCCTATCCTTCTGTGTGTGTGGTAGTGTGAGTGATATGCGTGTTATGCATCAGCACTGATGCCCTATGTATTAAAAAAAAAAAATGCATACACATGCATAAGTCACTATCCAAGCAAGACTATTTGATGTGACAATGTTTGATGGTGACTTGGGTTATGGCTTTACTGGCTAGTCTCAGCATATGTCTTTGCTATTAGATGTGCTTGCCAAGTCACAGTCATTGTACTGCTTTGTAGATGTTGCAAGTCACCAGCAGTGGCTTTCCCTTGCCTCAACTTACAACCTTGGCTAGTGCAGACTTGGGAGGAAAATTTGCTTTCATTTCCCCTCCTGGCATTACAATGCATAAAGTCAGATTCATAAGTTTCTTTGTCTCCACGCAATGACACGTATCAAAGGTATCTTCTATATGTGACCATGTGTGAAGAAGGAAGTAGAGTGGAAAAAAGGCAACTATTGTGTCCCTGCATAAAGGTTAGAGTAGTAAGAATGAGTGTGATAGTTGTAGAGAAATACGTTTGCTTAGTGTTACAAAAAAATATATATGAGAGTCTTGACTGACAGAATGATGAAACTAATCAAAAGAAATATTAGCAAGGAGTAGTGAAGGTTTAGGAAAGGAAAAGGTTGTCTGGACCAGATATTTGCAATGAATATGATAGTAAAAGGATACTTTGAGAAAGGTGAATAATTGCATACAGCCTTTATAAACCTAAAAAAAGCATATGATAAGAGTTGATAAGGAAACTGGAACGTTCTGAAAATGTATGGTGTTGGAGGGAAATTATTGGAATGAATTGTATAGGAAGGCAAGTGTATGTGTGAGAATGAGTGGAAAGCTGAGTGAGAGTTTTCCTATAAGTGTGTGAGTGAGACAAGGAAGTGTGATATTACCATTTTTTTTCTATATCATTAACCGTTGGCGCCTGTAGGCTTATTGAGGCACAGATGGACTTGCCTCGCCTGTTATTTGGCGTAGGTTTTCAGATTTTTATAGTGACGCCTCAAATGTTTAGGTTCTCTTGTGAATATGTTGAGAACGTGCGAGGCTAATCGCTGCTACAGCCTCAGACGCATATAAACGTTGTTAGTCCCGTCTGAAGACAGTATGGCAGCAATTTGGGTAGTCTTTGGCCACTCGGCAGTGATATCAAAGAATGAAAAGTGGTCAGCGTATAACGGGGATTTGAACCCGGGACCCTAGGCTCGCATACCAGAGCGCTAGACCACTGTACCACCGTCTCCCATGGCTGTTTGATTGTTTTTATGGAAGGTTGTATAAAATAAATTAAAAACTAAAATGGGAAATGCAGATGCAAGCAGAGTGTGTGATGCAAATCCACAACACATTCCCCATTGTAGTGGCTCCACATTACTGAGGTTGCGAACATACTTGGTTGAGTGTTGGTGAGGTGAGCAGCAGACTGAAGGGAGACATCACCAACACCTCGAGTACTTTTAAGAAGAAACTAGATAAGGGATACAGAGACGGGATACCATGAGATTACTCCCCTCCCGTAAACCACAACTAGGTAAATACATATGTACTACTCTCTTCGCAAGTCCAGCGAGTGTTACCTTTACTTATAAAATCACTTTGTATAGATACTTTATTTATGGTCAGTACAAGTTAGGTTTGCATTTACAACAATTATCAAAACAGCAAACCTTCTTAGGAGTGTATGCATACTGACAACTAATACTGTATAAATATCAAATAGAAAATCCCTTCACTACATATGACAAGATGTGACACCTTAATATAACAATTTGTCACCTAATACAGCCATCATTCATCTGCAACATCATTATTCGTGGCTGCTGCTTGCCTCTCTGCCCTAGCTAGGTCTCGTGCTCGTTCCTGGTCCATCAGCTCCAGGTCTCTAAGCTTGAGGGCGAGTTGTGAGGCAATGAGGCCGCGGTACTGCTCTCCAGCACCCACCATCTCCATCGCCTCCAGCCACGCCACACGCTCCTCCATCTCCCTCACCACTACAAGGCAAAGGAAAGAACCATTACGAATAAAGAAAACCTGATTCTCTATAGAAAATAAAGTGTTGTGAAAAACATATTAAGTTGACACCACCAGGAACTTACTCTCTGGGAAGCGATCGGCTGGTGTTGAGGGAGCGGTAGGTACTCTGAGACCCTTTCTTGGTTATCTGAGGTGCAGCTCCTTCCTTGCCGTAAGCCATCAGCTCTTGACACCTCTCCTTAGAACCTGGACCATACTCTGTTGTGAGGGAAGGGAAGGCTGCATCAGGTATATACACACAGTCTTTCTATCTTGTTTCTGCCTTGTTTACTTGTACTTGTTGGTCAAATATACTAGTGGTGAAGCAGGAAAATTTAGCTGAATGTCATGTTTGAAGAGGAATGTTAAATAGGAAATTCTCATGCAAGGAAAGGTATAGATGAGGACTGTGATGCAACTTTTCCATGGATAATACTAAGTACATATTAGAGTTAAGAGATAAATTTAAAGAACAGTTGGAATATAAACATCATTAGTAGACCAGTAACAAACATAACCACTGAAATGATAACCTATAGTGTCCTACCCCTAACAAGGAACAGATGGTGACAGTCCACACCAACTTAATTAAAAGACTTAAACAACATTTTTTTCGAAAGTCTCTAAGTTTGAAATTAAGCAATAATAAAAAGTTACAATTTCACCCTAAATGAACCTTACGTGCATCCTCTCAATATAAGTTTAAAAAAGTATAAGATATGTACAGATTTACATATTCTTTGGGTTTTTTTTTTTTACAGTATGAATATATTAATAAATAGTTAGGTTAGGTTTATTTTTCTTATCCTTTAACTAGTGTTGTGTTCTAACTTGGCTGTGGCGGAACGTAGTGTGTGTTGGGTTCATAGAGTCCCATCTTGCGTATAGCGTCGTGGGTCCTCTTGGTTTGGAAGTGTGGGCGTGGTGACTGGGCAGGGGCGGAGGGGCGGGACGAGACCTGGCTGGGCACGGTCAGGGCACGATGGGGAGGGAGGCCGCGCCCGCCCCCCACACATCGCTCTATCTGCCGCTGGTGCTGGGCGCTTACGGAGGACTCCCTTATCAGTTCTAAGAGTAAAAAAAAGTTGTATCAGTGGATAATATTTGGTAAACTAGTAATAATAAAATATCTTAACTACTTCCAGCCATCTTATCATGCATTTGTGACATATTTTTTTGTCTCATATAGGTGTACAAAAACGCGGGAAGTTATGATATGGAAGTAACCTTTTATGAGTAACTTTGTAGACTCGCTATAAGAGACTCTAGGAAGGTCGTACACGCCCCCCGGCACCACCGTTTGACGTAACATTGTCGCCATCTTGTTGTTGATACCGTTGCCATGGAGACGATGGTTTTACGCCATCTTCTTGTTGATATCGTTGCCATGGAGACGAGGTTTTGCTAGGCGTAAAAAATAACTTGTATGTAGATAGAGTATTATTTTTTTCTGCTTCTTTTGTTTGTTATATACTTCATAGTAGCTGCTGATAAGAAGGCCAGACTTACGTTTCCTTGCAAGCCTCATGTGACATCATGATCAAGATAAAAAAGGGGTGTAAGTAGAATCATAATGGGATGAAAACAAAACTATATGTAGTTAAATATCAAAATACAATTAAATTGGACTTTTATTTATATCAAAAGCGATTAAAGAAAAAAAGAAGAAAACTTACGATATTTAAGAAACTCAAGATTCTATATACGTGATTTTACGATTATTACAAAATGTTTTGTCCTTCCTTACTACTGCCCTTTCTTAGTATAGTTTATTTGATAGGTGTTCTTTATTCACATTAAATAAATTAATCATGTATAAATGTTTTAGACCCAGTAGTATTATTTGTTTTGGTTGGCGCAACAAAAATAAAATACACCTAAAAACTTCAAAAAAATCCAACACCCCATCCAATACTAATAAAAAAATCACAATTACCAAGACAATCACATGTAATACCCACATAAACATAAAAACAACGAATAAAAACAACATACCACAGAAAAATCCTTAAATCCCCCACATAAACACGGCAATACTCTTATTATTGGAACCATAATGTCATATCACATCGCACAGAGTAGTCCTATTTAAGTCCTATTTAAGTGGAGACAAACTACACCGAGTCCTGCAATAACCACCATGAATTTAGGTCCAAAGAACACGTATGGTAATGGCAATGGCCTGTCCTATGCCGGGTTCAATCAAGACCAAGGTGGGTAATGAGAAAACTGACTCGCTTCCTACTCCTCTATTTCACTCCTGTTGCTTTTTATATTTGTTTTTGATGTTATCTAGTTATTTTTGAAGTTATTTTGATGGTTTATAGTTAATGTCTATATTGGTGTTAGGTTTGTAATGTGAGGTGTGTATGTGTATGTGTATTTATTGCGGAATGTGTGTGTATGTGTGTGTGTGTGTGTTTTTTTTTTATGTGGCTATGCACGTGACTCCCACCTCATACCACACACCACATACCATACACCACGTATCCTATAGGACCCCTTCTCTCATAGGACTCCTTCCCTCACATCCTACTAACATACAACATCTATAGAGTATATAGTTAAAATTGATAACCGATTTTATTTTGACCTTACGTGTAATATAGATAAGGAATATAAGTTAAGTTAGATGTATTATTTTTAGTGTTGTATGGAAAGTTGCTGTAATAATGGCGACATGGTGATATTTTAACCTTATTTTTAGTATAAGATAAAAATAGATAGTGTTTTAATTGATTTATATACCATGTTTTCATTGGGTGTTGTGTGTTACCTTCTGAAGTATACTCACTAATACATCCATAACTTATTTGTGTATATGTCATTTTTATTTTTTTCTCCTTTCTTCATGTTTAAGTCGTAAAGTTCTAGTTTCATTCCTCTGTGTTGATGTTTGAGACTTTGAAGAAGAATAAATAGAGGTAAAG
Source organism: Metacarcinus magister (assembly GCA_029783475.1). Classification (NCBI taxonomy): domain Eukaryota; kingdom Metazoa; phylum Arthropoda; class Malacostraca; order Decapoda; family Cancridae; genus Metacarcinus; species Metacarcinus magister. The sequence goes on from JAPQNM010000040.1 coordinate 3,676,149, forward strand.
ATGTATTATTCTTGTCTTAAACTGTGTGCGTGTGTCTGTGTGTGTGTGTGGGTGTGTGTGTATATAACCTAACCTAGTAACAAGTTCAACATATACTCTCCCTTCTTTTATACATTATGATGAAGACACACACCTACATAGCATCATAACATACACTTTACCTTGCAACTCATTTTAACCTTCTTCCTCATTTACTCAGGTTGTTTTGCGTGTGGGATGAACAATGGCTTCCGAGTATATAACTGTGACCCCCTCAAGGAGAAGGAGCGGCAGGACTTCTCGGATGGAGGAATCGGCTACGTGGAGATGCTGTTTAGATGCAACTACTTGGCACTGGTTGGAGGCGGCACTCACCCCAAGTACCCAACAAATAAAGGTGCCGCAAGGGGAGGAAGGGGGGGAGGTTAAGGGTAGTTTGTTAGGTTAGGTTATCATAGGTGACCCGGGAATCTATTGTTAATTCTATTTGTATTATTAATAGTTTATATTGATTGATGGCACTGTTATATATATTTTTTTATTATTATTTGTTGCATTCATCAAGGTTTAGTTGCTTAAGTAAGGATCTAGGTGGGTATTTATGTATTGATTAAGCATCCAAGTGTGCGCTACAGATCATTACTAACACTGCTGCCTGCACTCTACTCTGCTAGTGATGGTGTGGGACGACCTCAAGAAGAAACATGTGATTGAGCTTGAGTTTGCCTCCGAGGTGCGCGGTGTGAAGCTGAGACGTGACCGAATTGTAGTCATTCTCGACACCATGATCAAGGTTTACACGTTCACCTCCAACCCTCAGCAGCTTCATGTATTTGACACGGCACTCAATCCAAAAGGTGTGTGAGAGAGAGAGAGAGAGAGAGAGAGAGAGAGAGAGAGAGAGAGAGAGAGAGAGAGAGAGTGAGAGTGAGTGAGAGAGAGCATCCTATTATTTTATATCTTATCTGCAGGACTGTGTGTGTTGTGTCCAAACAGCAATAATTCCCTCCTGGCCTTCCCTGGTCCTCGCACTGGTCACGTTCTCATCATTGATCTGGCCAACACTGAAAAGCCTCCACTAGATATACTTGCCCATGACTCTCCTCTCAGTTGTGTTGGTAAGTTAACTGCAAAGATACGGTTTAATTTTACTTCGTAATTATTAGTCATAGAACAAATATTCATAATGATAGTTGTAGAGTTTAATTAGGTCTATCAAATGTTTGCAATGATATATCCAATATCTCTAATAGCTTTCAAGATAAGGAGGAAGAAAGTCATGTTTTGGAAAAAAGATACAGTTTAATTTTACTGCGTAATTATTAGTCTTAGAACAAACAATCAATGAATATTTTTAGACAGCAGTTTCATTATTATTTCTTTCCTTTCCAGCTCTGAATTTGCCAGGAACAAAACTAGCAACAGCCTCCGAGAAGGGAACCTTGATCAGAATTTTTGACACAGCCAGTGGAACTCAGCTTAACGAGCTACGTAGAGGAGCCAACGCTGCCACTATATTCTGGTAGGAGGATTTCACTGTTAATGTTGTGTTTATTGGCAAGTTAAGATCTAAAATTCATTGCTTTTTTCTCACATAAGCAAGTGATAAATAAAAAGAATTCAAAAGACTTCTTGATTCTATGTTACAGTAATTATTTTCCTGTCATTAGTTTGCTTTTAAGGGATATTAGTTTTTGTGATATGAATCATGGTTATGGCAGAGGAAATAGAGGAAATGATGTGAAGGACAAAGTGTTTCTGGGCTGCTACATTTGTATGCTTCTATTAATTTATTTATCTATTGTTTCTGACGCCTCGTTCTCTCTGGAAACGTCCTTTGAGGTGATGGCCATGGCAGAAGATCCTCCACCTCCCTATCCACACACTCACTCCTTGCTTGTTCAACACCTCCCCTTCTATCAGCTTCTGTTAAATTGGACATTCCTATCATATAAATCTTCAGTGCCACATACTTAATATACAACTTTATACCTAAACTTCTATGCATACCTAAGAAAGTAAACAAGAATTGACACACAACTAAGGAATGGAATTGTCCCCTTTCTGATCACAGTATTTTGGCCCAAGATGAACACTGCTAAAGTCAACCCTATGTTTTTTTTCCCCCATCCAGCATCAACTTCAGCCAGGACTCCTCCCTCTTGTGTGTGTCCAGCGACCATGGCACTGTACACATATTTGCCACAGAAGACGAGGACAAGAAAAACAAGCAGTCAAGGTTTGCGGAATCTCACTTCCACTTTACCTGTTCACTATGATCACTAGTTGACTGTCCCGTCATTAAAAGACTACCAATAACAAAGCAGATATAGACATAATACAAATTGGTAACCATATAGTTTGTAATATTGCATAATGTTAATACAGGTAACATTTGTAACTTAGCATTTCTAATCCTCAATACAATGAAAAGTGTTGTCATTCAGTTTTATGGGAGCAACTATGTGAGGTTTTTGTCCTTGGTTACAGTCTGGCATCAGCGTCCTTCCTTCCCAAGTACTTCAGCAGCAAGTGGAGCTTCTGCAAATTTGAGGTGCCTGGTGGATCACAATGTATATGTGCCTTTGGTCCATCTAGCAACTCAGTCATTGGTAAGATTGGAATTTCTTGTAGTATAATACCCTGATGTGTGACCAGTAATATGATAGGATGAGGAGAGGGGGAGTGAGTACCTAGGTTCAATAGAGTTTTATGTAGCTGTGTGGTAATGGAGGGAAGTTAAGATAAGTTTATCCCTCAAATTTGTGTTAGTTTCTGTAATGAAGCTTATTCTTATCTTCTTTAGTGAGTGTCAGTAGTGTTGTTAGTGTTATAACCTTTATCAAGTGTGAGTCTCAGTCATCTTAAAAATACGTTACTGTTGGTGAATATGTAGTCAGATTTAGGATTGGTGATAGTTTTATATATTTGTGTTTGCTTCTACATGTTTCCTGTCCCCTGCAGCTATATGTGCTGATGGCAGCTACTACAAGTTCAGCTTCAGCGGCAAAGGAGAGTGTAATCGGGAAGTGTACGCCCACTTCTTGGAGATGACGGATGACAAAGTATAATCTTGGATGCCTCACACCCATCGAGGAGTAGATAACATTTTTGTCCACAGCTCCTCAGGGGCATGTAGCTAATGTACACTTGTAATCCTAGAGACTGTCTCCAGGTAAGCCCTCCACCATCACATGCTGCTGTTTGTGTGTGATGCTCCACTAGTATTTTAGGAGACTCCCTCATTCCACTCTTGGCTATAACCTTATGTTGGTATTATAACAATTTATTTTTACTTAATATATACTTTCTAAAATTGAAATATAATCCCATAGGGTCTGTCATTGTTCATTTAGTTTTCAAAGGAACTTCAGTATTTTTTCATTCATGTCATGATTCAATGATTTGACTTCAGTACAGAAGAATGTCAATTCAATCTGTGATGTGTTTCAGGAAAAACTACTGTATTGCAATTTCGAATTTTTGACCAAAATTTTTTATTTAATTGTTAAGTATAATATGTGGAGAAATACAATATACGAGAAAGATTTATTGTGAAATGAATATTGGAAAATATGTAGGTAAGATTAGTAGTGGGGAGGGAGAATGTCTGTATAACATATGAAGTGTCAAGGGTAAACCCTGTGTGTGCCTTGTCTTGGTTACCCTCCTTTAGGGGGATGTCAACCTGGTATATAGGTAGATAGATGTGGCATCATTATACATGCAGGGGTCAACAAAACAACTGATGATGTGTAAGTATAGGGTGTGGGAGGCAGCCTGGTGGTGTACCCAGACCATCAACTTAAACAGTTTGTTTTTGTATATGTTGCGCCAGATTTCACTCATTTAGATGGTGTCCTTGATGATAGGTGCTGCTGTAAAGTGATGATTTTATAATGGTATAGGATAAATTGGCATTCTACTGTATTGAAATTATTGTGATTATGTATGTGTACCAATCATGATTTAATTCTGACTTGCAGAACTGTCACAAACTATAGGTGTACATTAATTGTATACATATACATAATCAACAATTGGCAGTTGATAAAAGAAAGTTTATGAAAAAGCTGATTATCAGATAGGTAACAGAAAGGATGTTGGAACAAAGGTTGAATTGAAGTATTTTTCAATTTCATCAAAGGATGGAGGAATTCCATCCACTGAGGCGTCTCATAATGTGTTTTTTTTCCTTAATGATCACACAGATGGAAGCAGGGAGTTAGGTGTGAGTGTTTGTGACTTCTATCTGGTGTTCATCAACTAATGACACGTGTCACTTTGAGGCACCAGTTGCAGAATTCTTTTTAACTCCAATTATTTAGAATAATTAATACTTCAGTTTTATACATCCTGGTTTTGAACTATCTGATGAACAGTTTGAACATTTTATGTCTTGTTTGTTTTAGATTGATGGAGACTACTTGGCATCCAGTTTGTATATATGTATAAATGTACTCTAGTTACAATGTTTGGAGGTGTATTGTGACAACATAACTTAATGGGAAGGGTGTTTTATCTGACTTTAATTAGAATACTGTGACTAGAGATCTATATGACATAATCATAGGATTGAGGGGACTGGTAGTCTCATCTTTAGAGGGTGGGATGACTGCTAGCTGTGATGATCACTTCTTTCACTGGGTGGGGCCAGGAGGTAGTGGAGGTGTGGGGAACACACCTGATCATGCAAATTATTAAGGGACCATCTGTAAACAGACACATTCTTCAAGGAAGACAGAGGCAAAACCCGTAAAAGGTTGTGATGCATAGATGATAGTCCAAAATGAGAACACATTTCTGAGATGTATTAAAGGTAGCAAGTTGATTACGTGGCCATGGGCTGGAAGCAAGGCAGAAGGGAACGATGATGGATTAGGTTAGTGAAATTTTGGGCAAAGGAGAACAGTCACACCAGAATTTCATGTGTTGGACTGGCCTCTTAAGGGTGAGTCATAATGCAGTTCCTTTATCATTTATTTGGTCACATATTTTATACGTCCAGGGATTTTATCAGTATTAGTTTCTTCAGATTTTGTATTATTCATTAAGTGCTTAGAAAGAGTTCAGTTGAAGTCTTTCACAATGCACATGAATGAACGGTGTTGGGAGATGTCTATTTAACCTACAATTAAAGTCAACAGGTGTCAGGAAGTGTTCTCTTATATTGAGGCAAACTTCAATGTATATATAGAGAAAGAAAACTTTTATTATGAATACATTCTAGAGAACTCAATTTGCAATGTATATGCATATTTAACATCAATAGCTAAAGGAAAGGGCAGATAAGTCACAGACAATGATATAACTAATTAGTTCTGCGATGTTATTCAGTGTATTTGGATATTTCTCTTATGGAGGAGGAGCCATCATAGGTGTTAAGAGCATCTGCATTTGTATTGATTCATATTTTTGTTCATAAAATCTGAAAGGGAGACACAAGAAGATTTTTAACATCTAACACAAATTTTCTTTGCTTTGCAAGGAAAGGGAGTATTGTTCACCATAATGGGCCAGTCAATCAATCAATCAATAGCCAGATGCCATATATCATCCGTAAAGGGATGGACGTTGCAGTCTTCCACACGGCAACAGTCAACAGCCTCACAAGAGGACGGCTGGGAAACATACTGGGATGATTGTGACCACAGCAAGCCTAAAGAAGAAAAAAAATTGTTGTAGTTATATTAGCAACAACTGGTGCTTAATGGCTGATTGGGATGTGGCAACTCAATTTTGCAGAACGAAAGGCAACTACTCTCACATCAGCTGTCACTTCACACCACAGCTGCTTACTGCATGTGTAGGGTGTGATGGATTTATTCTAAGAGTGCTATTGGCCTCATTAGGCCTCAGAGGTGCTGAGACAATCTAGGGAATGATGTCAAGTAGAGGCATCATGGGAACACAACATCCCTAAGACCCACCAGACATAACTACCCCAACATCCAGACTGCCTTCAATACTCCCCACAACTGGACTTACCCACAGTTAAGTTAAGCTTCCTGCTAGTCACCACTCAGCCACAGAAGCCGAGCTGCCTCTAGGATAAAAATTAATGCTGTTCCTGTGAATCCCCTTCATCAGTTGGAGAATAGGAACAATAGACAAGCGTGAGTTGGTTTCTAGTCCAACATCAGCCCTGGATAGAATGTAGAATAAAGAAAACAAATACCAAAGATGGCATATGGTCTGCTGGAGCACACCAACCCTCACCTCGGGAAGAGACCAGCCACTAGACCTACAGGTACTGGTGTCTCCCCACAGATGTAAGTTTACCTCATCCTCATCCATAGTGGTGAGGAAATGACCGAGATAGTGCTACTCTAGATCACTGTTTGTGACTATAAAAGTCTTGATTGGAGACTGGATGCCAAACACCATTAGAAAGGGGACCTTGTGGTTCTGTGGTGCAGTGCTCGACTTCATCTTTTTGCGTATTATTGAATATCATTTTAGTTGCCTCATAGGTTTCTTGGTTTCTGTAGTTGAGTGTTTGTAGATCTTTGGCAGCAAATCATTTGGATGCCCAGATCCAATATTCACAAAGTCCTTGGCTGTAAATGTTAACAAGGCCCTATATTTAAAAGTTATTGAATTGGTGAATTGTAGTACTGGAGGTCCATCTTATCTTGGAGTTCATTGACTTCCAGCCCAGTTTGCCTGCGCATTGATCTGGCGCTGCATCTTAATTTACTGAGTGTACAGTTTTTGGAAATGAATTTGATGTCGGTCACTAGGAAAGGTCTTCCAGTAGTGGACTCATTTGTGTCTGTGATTGGTTTTACTTTTGAGGGTAATTGTCTCTGTCTAGTGCAACTTATTAGAATGTGAAGGGAAAGCAAACAGAAACTTGCAATTATTGTCATCTAATTGGATTTATTGTAAAGTACAAGACAAGTTGTGATGTATAACTGTCCGGAAATACAGACAGTTACTTGATATCATGCATTGGGTTTGGCTCACCTATAGTAATCATCATCACCATCACGTGCATATTTGTCTTCATGTTAGCCATCACTTCAACCATTATCATCATCATCATCATCATCTCAAGCATTATCACCACATGGAGTTAGTGCATGTGCAGCAAGTGCTTAGTGGGAGGAAAAGAAGTAATGTTTTCAACAGTGAAACTTTCCTATTTAATTTTCAGACTTAACCCTCTCATGTACTAACTTTGAAATTATATTCTTATATATTCTTCAACAACCTGGAGGTCAGTTAGCAAGACCTGAATCAGAAACTTACAAATGGTGATGGTCATCGTGGGTTTTTTTTAAGTGTGTCAGTGATTCCTAGTTGTGGGTTCATGAACTGTGGGAACTATAGAACTTAGAAGTTTTACATGGAAATTATATTACAGATGAGATGTCAGAAAACATTATGTTATGAGTCCTTGAAATTAAATGTACAATTGTTGGAATATTGGAACCCTTCAGATGACGACATAAATGGTTGTGGTTATTCAAATATTTCAGGACCACTGGACTAATGGCTCTGAATACACTTCATCAAAAACCACAGAATGTTTAAAAAATTCAGCCCACCAAACTTACAGTTTAACCAATCAAGGACCATAGAGGTTTTACAGATATTGTGTATAGGCTGTCTGAAGCTAAATCACATTTGGCAAATTTACTCATGCTGATGCACGTTTTCAGCTATATGTATGATTGGTGGTTTGTAGAGCTGATAACAGTGCTTGGTGCATGAGAGGGTTACTTCTCTCCTCTACTTGTTGTGTAATTATTGCCTCACAATATCTGATGTGTGATGTGACTATGGAATATGTAATGGTACCACATGCTTTGCTTCACCAGATTGTGAACTCAAAATTGAAAAGTCCTTCATCAATACACAATAAATTCACTTTCATTGACCAAAGGCAGGTTGTTTAACCTAGTGTTCCACACTATATTTTGCAGATACTGTACATACATGGTTATGTACATAATGGGCTAATTATGTTACATTTCTATGAATTATATTAGTTTCACATGATTTTTTTTTATAAAAGATGGAGGTAAATGTGATATGGCCATTTGATATGATTCATTGTTGAAGTATAATTTTGTGATATGAAACTTTTTTTCATCTTGAAAGATATAGTTCAAAATGCTATTATAGGCTTTCTGTTCATTGTTTAAGACCTTGAAAATATATAATACTCTACTTATGTAAGATAATTACTGATGTCTTATAACTCTTATAATTGATGAAAACATACATTCAAAACACTAATACATTTTCCTGCCTGCTACAGGCCTGACCCACCCTGTCTGTATGGATACATTACATGTGTGTGTCTTTATCAACTCTGTATTTGTATGTGTGTGTGTGTGTGTGTGTGTGTGTGTGTGTGTGTGTGTGTGTGTGTGTGTGTGTGTGCGTGTGTGTGTTCTTACTTAATTGTATTTCTACATGATTGAGTCAAGCTCTTTGTTTCTCGTGTATTAATACTATTTAAAAAAAATTTCTTTCAAGCTTTAATTTTTTTGCCATACATGACTTCTAGTAATATATTGCTTTGGTCTATTGACCTGTCTGTAAAGCTTAATCTTTATCGCATCTTTCTTTTAATCTTTTTATAATTTCTTGTTGTGTCTGTACTCAATAATGTGAATTTTTTCTTTACCTTTGGCACATTTATAAAGCATGATCATATTACCTCATCTTCTCCCTTGTAATGTTGCTAATTGTAGCTTATCAAGTCTCTCTTCATTGCTTAGATCCTTCAGGCTCAGCATCCTATCTTGTGGATACTCTTTGTACCTTCTCAACATGGTTCTCAAAGTGTGGTTTCCATACTACTGTTGCATACTCAAACATTGATTTTATGAATGGTGTCATTTTATGTTTACCATTTTCTCATCAATTTATGAAAACCTACTCTCATGTTTGGTAGTTGGTTGTGCATGTTCCTTGCTTGTTCATCTATTTGATCTTTGGTGAGTTTTCTTTTCAAATTTGATTAAGTGGAATTTTCCAGACGGAATTCCACCTCCCATTTGACCTCATTCATATAACTTCTGTGTGTGTGTGTGTGTGTGTGTGTGTGTGTGTGTGTGTGTGTGTGTGTGTGTGTGTGTGATTGATGCCCATGCATGTGTAAGTGCAGGATCTGTTTCCAGTGTCATTTCCTTCACAATTCTTGTAAAATCTCAATATTAAATATAGATGTTATAATATTGTGATCAAGGAATTCAGTTTTCACCATGGCATACAAAATGTCGAGACATTATCATTGGAATAGTACTGAAAATACATATATCTATATAGTTTAGTTTATCTGGTGTATACCAGAGACTTCACTATATGAATACTCGTGGATTTTACATAAATAAATGTACTCACATTGTTTATGTTTCAAATGTTTCTCTTTTGGGATGTGACTCATGCTGATTCTAATATTTATCCAGAAACTTATTTTTTCTTTGTTTTCCAGTAATATAACCAGTACAAACTTGCAATATTTGCTACACATACAGTCTCTCTCTCTCTCTCTCTCTCTCTCTCTCTCTCTCTCTCTCTCTCTCTCTCTCTCTCTCTCTCTCTCTCTCTCTCTCTCTCTCTCTCTCTCTCTCTCTCTCTCTCTCTCTCTCTCTCTCTCTCTCTCTCTCTCTTTTATTTTTATTTTTACTTCTTTAACTTGATATGTTGTCTCTTTTCTGGTGTTTGTTTCACAGCCAACACCTTTAAGGAAAGTCCATAATTTTAAGGTAGCATGGGAGAAAAGACCTTTGTATGTTATGATTTCCCCAGCCATCCTTAACAAGCATTACAATAACATTACCCAGCATTACAGTAACATGAGATTTCGTTACAGTAGCAGAAAACAATTTAGAGCAGTATTCAGAAGAGAAGGTAGCAAAATGGTAGAGGAATACCATACTACAAATTGGAAATACATATCAACAGGAAATGAAACGACAGTTACATAGGCATAGAGTTGGTAGTAATATTATGTACAGAAGATTAGAGAGTAGATTGAAAGAAAAACAAAGTTGCTGGAGTGGTACGTGATAAGAGAATGCTGCATAGGTTAAAAATATATGAAGATAAAATAACAAGTATCGATTTATGGATCAGGGAGAGGAACAGTGAAAACAAAAAATAAACTAAAAAGGATTGAAATTGACGTGGATGTTATTATAGGTTTATGGAAAATGTGAAGACAATAGGAAAATGAATGAGAAGTGTGGCTGTTGACAAGAAAGTTTAGAAAGGTATTATATGTTCTACCAGGAAATGAGACAGTTGAGGAAACAGCTCAAGGACAACAATACTAGCTACATCATGACTTCCTTTGGCTAGAAGACTAATAGTGGCGTATCTCATTACCATGGCCGTGTTCTATGGCATTCCTCTTTACACAAGGGTGGACCATAGTGGGTGACAGCATCAGAGTCCCATGCATGTAGAAGGACCACAATGCCTTGCCGCAGACCTTTGTAGGCAGTAAGAATTGTTATGGTTTGCAGTCACCGTTGTGTGTTTCCTGAGTGCTGTTGGAGGCAGTCCAGAGAAGAATGACCAAGATGATTCAGGGGCTGAGAAATTTACCCTACAAAGATAGGTTAAAACGTCTTAATCCCCACTCCCTAGAGAGAAGGAGGGCAAGAGGGGATTTGATTGAGGTTTTCAAATGGGTAAAAGGAATTAATAAGGGTAACATTGATCAGGTTTTAGAATTTAGTAGTCAGGATAGGACACGTGGAAATGGGTACAAGCTAGAAAAACTTAGATTCAGGACAGACATAGGTAGATATTGGTTCACTAACAGAGTGGTGAACGATTGGAATAGGCTGGGTAGACACGTAGTAAGTGCTGAGTCAATAGATAGCTTTAAAAGACGGTTGGATCAGAGTATGGATAGGGATGACAGGTGGGATGGCTAAATATTGGATTATTCCAAGGGTGGGGGGCAAGGAGCTGCCTCGTGTAGGTCATTAACTGGCCTCTTGCAGTCTCATCATTTCTTATGTTCTTATGTTCTTAATTCTAATTTCATGTTGATGTATGATACGTGATTTCTTTTTTCATATAATGTTACTGTAAATCTATGTTAATTTGTGGAAGTGGGAACAGCAGTATTATTATTATTATTATTATTGTTATTATTATTATTATTGTTATTATTATTATTATTATTATTATTATTATTATTATTATTATGATTATTATTATTATTATCAATTGTAGTAGTAGTAATAGTAGTAGTAGTTGTTGTTGTTGTTGTTGTTGTTGTAGTAGTAGTAGTAGTAGAATTTGTTGGTGAATTATTGAAATAGTAGAAGAAGAATCAATCAACTTATAATTTAGTTTACATTCATATTGTGGGAACATTGATATGCTACAGGTTGAAGGTATGTAGTACTATATAGTATAAAGTAGTAGTAGTAGTAATAATAAATAATAATAGTAGTAGTAGTAATAGTAGTAGTAGTAGCTATATTTGTTCTTCAGGCAGGTCTCTGATATACGGTAGTGTGACGGTGTGGGACGTGTGAAGGGTGATGGGAAGCAAGGGAGGACAAGTGAGGTCAGGAGGTGGTCAGGCCCAAAATAACCCACCAACCACGGCCTGAAGGTGAGGGGGTGGCGGTCTTGGTAGGAGGAAGGGAAGGACCGAAGGAGCACCCTGCCAAGTGTGGTACTGAGGCTGGAAAGAATCACTTGGTTTGTGTGCATGGCTGGCATTGTGAAGCTCCTGTGTTGTTGCGGCGGAAAGAGTGATCAGGAGGAGGATGGCAGCTTGAGTGAGGCGCCGGGAAGCCGTGGCGTCATCCCGGGGTCGGGTACAGACATGGACGAGAGGAAAAAGGAGGAAAAAAAGGACGAGGAGAAAGTGATTTTTTGCCGCGTGAGTTACAAGACATCGAGAAGGCACAACAAACACGTCTCGCAAGTGTAACTAGATTATTATTATCATTATCATTATCATTGTTATTATTATTATTTGTTGTAGTAGTGTTATCATTACTATATTACCATTTTATTTTATTTATTTTATTAACTTCTTTCTTTCTTGCTTGGTTACTGGATTAATTGATATGTACAGTACGTTTATACTAATTTGTTTAACCAAGGTTGTTGATGTTCCGTTGTGAAGTATGTAGTAGTATGCAGTGAAGCAAGGTTGGTTCTGACGTATAAGGTCAACGGGAACAAGGAGGCTAGATGCAGTATTGGACTGTCATGCACTCGTGAACAGTTATTCTCATTGAGGTTAAGAGTAATTATTGAATTGATAAAGAGGAAAAAAAACTAGTTTACCTTGACATTATACATGGTAGCTGTCGATATGTTACAAACTATATATTCTCTCTCTCTCTCTCTCTCTCTCTCTCTCTCTCTCTCTCTCTCTCTCTCTCTCTCTCTCTCTCTCTCTCTCTCTCTCTCTCTCTCTCTCTCTCTCTCTCTCTTTTTTATTTATTTTTTATTTAAACAAAGTTAACATTTATATATCCTTTATAATCCACCTATATATATATATATATATATATATATATATATATATATATATATATATATATATATATATATATATAGGTGGATTATAAAGGATATATAAATGTTACATGAGGCTAGCTAAAGAGGCCCTCCTTCGGGAGAGCTTCTATCTGAAAGCTAGCCTGTTTCTGGATGGAGATGCACATAATGAGTTGTCTTTTTTTTGTTTTGTTTTTTGCGGCACTTAAGGAGGGTGTGTGCGACACCACGAGTGGGCCGCTGCCTTCACTTGCTGAGTTGTCATTTCATGGACTAGAACGTCAGCTGTGAAGGCATTCCTCAGTGTTGCTGTGGCCCAGGTGAAGGCGCGTTGACAGCTGGCTGTGTGGGTCCGCGGGACATCCAGGAGGAGATCACTTGACACCACCGTCCTCGTGATGTGCTGGTATCTCCTCCATGGGACCCTCAGGGCTATCAAGTGCGGTGTGCTTCACCTGCGCCTTGTGCAGCACTGTGAGGGCACCAACTCTTCTCCGGTGCTCCAGGCTGTCCAATTGACAGGCGGGACCGAGAGTGTCGTGTTGG
>JAPQNM010000040.1:3694171-3696671 GCA_029783475.1 Metacarcinus magister
GCGAGTGGAGATTACGAAATGGGATTAAGAGAAATTCCTAGCGATCAGGTTTCTCTCTTGTTACCACATACACAGACATACACACACTCCTCTACGTTGCATGCTTTTCCCACAAACCATCAGAGACGAAGAGAAGACGAAGAAAAAATACAGATCATTGAGAGGATGACTAGGAAGGTGTGTCTCGGGGAATCCAGGAACGAATGGGGGAGAGAGGGAGGGAAGGAGGGAGGATAGGAGGGGGGTGAGGAAGCTGTCCACCCGTCCTCCCTCCCACCCACCGATCCACCCGACCTTCTCCCCCCCGGACCCCCGAGCTGTCAGTCGACCAAAGGCTGCCGTGGTGGTGGGAGCTGCTAGTGTGTGGTCCGCTAGAGAAACAAACTTTGCAGTGATCGCTGGAATCTGTATTGTTTCGCATATAGTGACTACCATTACTGTGTTCGTTACCTTAGAAAAGACTTACTATAACTTACTCTCGTGTCTACCTAGTGTGTTATTGTGTGTGTATAGTTGTGCATACGTAGACGTAGCTTGGGCATAGACACTGTATCCTGTCCGTGCACGTGGATTTGTGTGTACGTGTAGGGTTGTGTGCGCGTGTTGAAGGGTGACGCATTGAGTGCCGGGGAGTGGACGGACGTGCGGCCACTCACCGGTCTGTTGGCTGGCTGGCTCAACATCGTGGAGAGAAGGCATTTGTTGAGGTTACATCACCATCATGCCGCCTATCTTCAGGAGAGAGGTGATGGGAGGGTAAGCCAAATTTTTCTCTTTAACACACACACACACACACACACACACACACACACACACACACACACACACACGTGATTACTGTTTATCTAAATGTCATTGTAGTATCTGCATGTGTTTGTTAAATCATCCACCTGCCATTCTCTTGACATTTCCTGTACATTAAAAGGAGGAAGCTTGCATTGCTCTCCACAAAAACACATTCACATACTTCTTTTTTTATTTATTTATTTTTTAAGTTAAAGCCAACTCATGCATTGGAAATCTGAGGATTCTGAAAGGAAATAAAGCAAAGGTTGTACAGGGTAAGGAAGGGAAGTTCTTGGGACATTTCATGGTGGTTACAGATGGTAGTGGTCTTGTTTTGAAAATTGAAGTGGGCCGCGCGGAACACACCACCACCACCACCACCACACCACCAGCTAGTCAAGGTCACATAGCTCGTAAAACTCGTCCGCTTCTTTGCCGGAATTAGCCTGCCCTCGTCCTCATCTCTTTTTCACGCTAAGGGTCATTTCAAGGCAGCTGTTATGGCCTGGGATGCCACTGTATAACTACGCTTGAAATTATCCTTAAATGCAGTCGGGGTTATGAAGAGCGGGTCGGAAGAAAGGAGGCCAGGACGGCGTTACCCAAGGGTGGCCTCGCTGGGACGGACGTGAGAGGGGAAAGGCTGGAATGATGATGTGTGTGGGTGAAGTTGTGGCAAGTTATTGTTAGTTATCATACTTTGCGTGATTATCCTGCGTCATTGTGGATTAATACAAAAAAACGTAGACATTGTTAGCCTGCTCATGGGAATCTGTAGTGGGTAAAAAGTAAAATATAGCAAAATAATGAGTTAGTTGTCCTGGGAATATATTACGAGCAACCCTGAATGAGTTTTTACCGAGAATGGATCGTAATTTTTTTTGCACGCATGGCTGAAGGCAATGCCATCATGGTGACCACATTTGTGTGTCATGCTGCATTACTACTGTTATTGTTATTTTCAACAATGATGCACGAGGCGATATAATATGTAATTTGTTTCAGTATGTATGAATGTAAGTTTGTATTCGTATGTATGTATAATTGATTTCTGGTCTTATAACAAGGTGGTATTGCATGTACAGTACTTACGTATAAATGTATGTTTGTAAAAGACACAGCTTGGTCAGGATGATTGCTTGTTTAAAAGAATGTATATTTTGTACTATTCGTTCTTTCTCATGGATCGTATTTGTATGTCGGTATGCATGTGACCGTGGCTTGTTAATGGAAGAATGAAGGCCATTGTGTGTGTGTGTGTGTGTGTGTGTGTGTGTGTGTGTCTGTATGTCTGTGTCTGTAAATGAGAGAGAGAGAGAGAGAGAGAGAGAGAGAGAGAGAGAGAGAGAGAGAGAGAGAGAGAGAGAGAGAGAGAAGAATGCATCATAATTACATACTGTCATACGAAACATACCACAGTCCTTTACCTCCAAACTAGGCGGTCTGTCACTAAACTTAGCACAGAGAGAGAGAGAGAGAGAGAGAGAGAGAGAGAGAGAGAGAGAGAGAGAGAGAGAGAGAGAGAGAGAGAGAGAGAGAGAGAGCGGCGTGGGGTAAGGACAGTGCTTCCCAGCTGTATTATTACACTCGGTTAGTATCCAGATCATACTTCCGGTGGAATCTGTCAGCCCACACGAATGTCATCCACTTCCCCTTTTTTTTGTCATTATCAGTATCCGTTTTCTCTCTCTCTCTCTCTCTCTCTCTCTCTCTC